>WEXE01000504.1:0-137325 GCA_011035825.1 Fusarium cf. hostae
GTCTTGCCATGTTTGAGTTTCCGCAAGAGCTGTTTCAACAGGGGGATGCATGTACCATGCCCCACCCCCCTTTCGGCAACCCCCCCTTTTCGGTAACCAAAAAAATCGCCTTCCCATACAAAACTCACCAAGTTCACTTACATATATTTCAGTCATTCTTGAACCTATTCACAAGTCATCGCCTTTAACGTATAAAAAAGTGGCTAGGGTTCACTTTTAAAGGTCAGCTCGTCACGTGGGGCCGGTGGTCCGTGGTCACCCTGCACTTCAATATTTGCAATTCAGCGCCCTAATCTCCTCCTGCTTCCTGATGATTCCTCCTCTTGCCAGTCCTCCACAATTCACCCAAAATGGCTTCACAACGGCCTCGGAGTGTTTATACGGAGGATGAAATGGCTGATGCCATACTTGATGTCACAGAAAACGGCTTATCGCAAAACCATGCCGCCCAGAAACACGGCATACCTCAGCAGTCCATTTCCGACAGATTCCATGGCCAGACAGCCTTGGATGATCAGGTTCAACCTAACCGACACTTATCCAGGAATCAGGAGGCTAATTTAGCTTCCTGGATCTTCCGCCAAGAGTCCCTGGGTTATGCTCCCTCCCACGGTCAGATCCGTGCTTGCGTCGTGGCTCTCTTAAAACAACAAAACAAGAAGCAGGAATTGGGACGCAACTGGGTAGCCAAATTCATCAAACGCCATCCGAAGCTCAAGACCAAACCTGGGAGACGCCAGGAGGCCAACAGATTCAATTCATTCACTCCCAAAGCGGTGCACTGGTACTTTGATATTAGGGAAGAGGAGTATGGGTGGATTAAGCCGGAAAACACAGTGAACGTTGATGAGGGCGGTATTATGGCTGGTTTTGGTGAGTGTCTAACTTTTTATTCATGAATCTAGCTAATCAGGCTTGTTTGCTAGGTCTGGATAGCCTGGTGGTTGGGAGTTCAGATCCAAAACGAAAGGCCCTACTCAAGGGTCCCCAGTCCCGTAACTGGACTTCATTTATTGAGGCTATCACTGCGGACGGCCGTGCTTTGACGCCTGGCATCATATTTAAAGGCAAGGAACTTCAAAAACAGTGGTTTTTGGAAGAATTCCGGAAAATAGCTGATTGGAATTATATTACTTCGCCTAATGGATGGACAGACAACCACATTGCTGTCGAGTGGCTTGAGAGAGTCTACTTGCCTCAGACCCAGCCTGCCGACGAATCTGATGCCAGGCTTATTATTCTGGATGGACATGGAAGTCATGCAACGGTGCGTCTTTTTGTTTATATACCAAAGAATCAATGCTGATTTGAAACAGGACGAATGGATTGTAGCGTGCTTTTTGAACAACGTCTACTGTTGTTACCTCCCTGCCCATTGTTCTCATGGTCTCCAGCCGTTGGATAACGGTGTTTTTAATGCTTCGAAGGCGGCATATCGGAAAGAGCTTGAAAAACTAGCTTCTCTGACTGATTCTGCACCTATTGACAAGGTCAACTTTATACGGGCTTATGCCAAAGCACGTGAGGTCGCGATGACGTCAAAGAATATACTGTCCGGTTGGAGAGTTACTGGAAATTGGCCAATTTCACGAGCCAAGGCATTGCGGCATCCAGAGATTCAAGCAGACAGGATAGAGACGACTCCCGACCGCGTCCCCTATTTGGGCTCGGATGATACACCAAAGACCAGCCGCCAAATTCGTGATCTTGGCAGGAACAAGTCTCCTGGAAGTCGAAAACGTTATGCTGTGATAGCCAGAGGCTTTGAAGCCCAAGAACAGGCCATTGCAGCACATGCCAGCAGAATTACTAGTCTGGAGGAAGAAGTGGCTCGTTTGAAGAGAGGGAAGAAAAGACGAGCTATTCCTAATCCGAACAGACGGTTTATGACACTCAGCGAGGCTCTTATACAAGATAAATCTATTCCCGAAGTTGGAGATCAAGGATCGTCTATTTTGGTGGATTCTGAATCGGAGGAGGAGGTGGTCTCAGACATGGAGACAGCTTCGGAGATTGAGGTCACGGCTGCACCTGAACCCCCTCAAATAACCACCAGGTCTGGGCGGCTTATAAAAAAGCCTCGACAAGAATAAATACTTCAATTCTCTACAGAATGATATATATTTTATGTTTATAGACTCAAAATTTGATGGAAATCTAGCCCGTATAAAAAATAGATTTTGGGTGGGAAGGTGATTTTTTTGGTTACCGAAAGGGGGGGGTTGCCGAAAGGGGGGTGGGGCATGGTANATGATATATATTTTATGTTTATAGACTCAAAATTTGATGGAAATCTAGCCCGTATAAAAAATAGATTTTGGGTGGGAAGGTGATTTTTTTGGTTACCGAAAGGGGGGGGTTGCCGAAAGGGGGGTGGGGCATGGTAATTGTAATGCCGACGCACTGCATAATCTGAACCAGAACTACTGAAATCCAGATGTCAAATAGAGGGTTTTCTGTGTTCACCACGCGCTTGAAATAGTAAATATGGCATATAGCAGGGAGTAAAGACCTATTCTCCGTTAGCATGTTCTCTTGCAAATATCTGTTTGCTTCGCATTACACACGTACATGACGCGACAGAGGAAGAGGCCGATGATTCCAAGTTTAGGGCGCAAAGCCATCTGTAGACACATGAAGATCCTCAGAAATACTCCAGTGACGAGTAAATCGGTGGCAATATGCAAAGCATCAGCGCCAATCCTCAGGGCAATAACCTAAGAAGAAAAATCAGACAAAACCACCACAAATTGATTCAACTAGGATGCATACAGTATTTCTGTCGCACTGGCCGTTGGTATAATCCCAGAATCTTGGCAGTGGGCAACTGAAGCTCCTCCCTAGGATGGAGAATACCGCCCAAATGAGAGTCAAGATGATGCTGATCATCACGCATGTTCGAGTCTCGCGGGACCTATCTTCCAAAGAACGTATCATGGCAATGGCCGAGAGCTTCGATGCAGACAACGAGGCGATGAAAAGAATATCAGACGCGTATTGAGCCTTTGACAGAGTCACCTGTGAGTTGAAATGGAAGACGTCGATGTGTGAAGAAGGTTACTTACCTGCAGGGCGTGAGACGCCTCCGAAGGTGTAACATCATAGGGTTTACCCAGTCCATTGGTCGCTCCCATCAGTGACACTACAATCGATTGTGGGATCATGAGAACCTGTGGCCAGTAGTTCAGTAAGTGCATTCGTGACAGGACGATGGGGAGCCTCCATGAGTAAGGCATAGGGCACAGAAACTACCGTGGATATAATTAAAAGGAGGTCATCAAGCGTATAGAGATTCGACCATTTTACTCCCGCATCTGACATGACGCGCCCAGTGGAACGAATTAGCACGGAGAAGATGGAAATCATCATCAAAGCCAACGAGACAGTTTGTATAAGCCGTGATTTGTCGGTCGGTGTCTCATACTCGTGTGCCAAGATCATTGCAGTTGTGTAGAATGGATTTGAGAAGATACTGTTTTGTAAGCCCAAGACCAAGTGCGTTGTTAAGACTCGTTGTTAAGACTCGCATACAGCGCCGTGGTTCTTCGAGAGTCTCGGGTCTAGAATGGCGTAAAGACGTTGAATGTGTAGAAGAATGTTCAACAGCAGGAAGAACAAATGGAGTGAATAACCCTTTATTTTACTGTTGATCCACAAGGTGGCCCATGAAACCTCTGGTACAATTCTTACACCCCGAGAAGAATAGCAGACTACCCATTGCTAGGTTTCTGCGGTGCAACCCCAGCGGCCAACAGGAGATGTCGACTCGAGTTTCGGCTGGAAGCACCCCTTATTGGCTAGTGTAGAATGTCTTGAAGTTGCCCTGGTGTGACGGCTGGTTGCATCTATTACGAGAACCCCCCCCTAGACCAAATGCTTCTCATCAACTGGGACCGAGGAGCTATAGCGAGGAGCCATCTATGAAATCCTTGTGCGATAGATGTATCCGATTGGCTCTTGGCTCAGACGATTAAACAGTCGTATGATTTAGCCTATCAGACTACGTAGGCACTGGAAGGAGTAACCACAGAAGAAAGATTTTATTACAGAGACGGTTGCGTTATGGGAGAGGTCTGATGTGCCATCACCTAGTGGCTGGCTCGCTAAGCCGCGAACTCCTTTGAAGTCGCTTCAACCCTTTGATGGCTGTGTTGATCTAGTGTTGATGTGATGTCGGAGAGTTGAAACACAGCCCCCCCCGGGTCGACCGTCATATCTTGACCATCTCCGACAAGGTGACCCTTGCAAAATGGTTAGATTGAGCGCTTCTACCAACATTTAGCGGCTGACAGTAGGGTCTTTGATTGGCGACTTCCACATTGACTTTCTGATGCGTATTGCCGTTGTCGACAGGGATTTGATTGGTGACTTCCAGATTGAGTTCCTAATTTGAAGCATGGCTCCTGGCAGCAGGTGGGGTATTGATTTGGCTTCTCAACTTGGAAATAAGGCATTTTTCCTCCACGCCCCCGACTTAGACAACCACCTCAAACATCCACGCAATGCTATAACATGAGCGGCTCATCAATCCACCGGGGCTGCGGGAACCCACCCGTGGGATTCTTTAGTAAGTTTGATCCCAAGCTGGTCCCTGGCCATGACCGTGCCCGTCAACGCACCCATGAAGCTACCTGGATCAAACTTGCCGAGGCTGTGCCAAAGGACGAGAAGGACTGGCGCTTAGCGAGACATAAGCATGCCTTCAGCACCCCGGCGGATATGGTGAAGACATTAGAAGATCTCCTTGATGGTGAAAAGAAGTCTCAGCTTTACAAGACTGTCTACCTAGCAAGTCGTTACGTGATCCTTCGTGGCGGTTCCTCCCATAGGGAAGCGGTATACACTGAACTTCGAAAGTGCCTGGGCAATGAAGAACTTAAGGAGGAGATGTTAGACATATACATGAAGGCAGTGGTGATGTTCGTCAAAGTCCTCGATGACTTATTTTTGAAGGGCCTCTTGCACCGCGCTTTCGAACTTGTCCTTTACAGTAAGTTCTGTCTTTTATTGCTTTCATGTTAGATACGAGAAGGAAGTCGGGGGAAGAAAAAAAAGCAAACACTTCTTATTATTCTCTTCCTAACAATGCATGCCTTAGTACCGATACAAATATCACACCTGCGTCTTTACGGACCCAACCAAGAAAGATTTGTTACTTACCTCTCGATCCAGAAACCTCCTGTCGAGATTCAAGGATCCCTGCTACTTTCCATTCCCTTCCTGGTCCACCGTTTGTTCCCAGAACTCAGGTAGGATCTACATAGCATGTTTATTTCGACGACTAACAATTCTCCACAGCATTACCAGTATCCAGAATGCTTTTGGCACCACGATCCATAGTCCGGCTGAATATCGCATCTTCGAGAGGGCATTGCAAGGCCTAAACATGCTTCCTCGCCTTCCATCGCGGCCCATTGAAGTCTTGAACATACCCCAGAGTCTGCTATCGGACATACCAGAACTGGCGACAAAACTTCGTGGGTATAACCCCATGCTACCACTGTATGTTCCACTGAGCACCCAGATGCATTGCTGCCAATGGCCAGACGACAAAGATCGTCTAACAGGTGTATTGTGGGAAATCTTGGCAAGATTTATTCGTCTTTGCATCTGATAATCTACTCACCCATCAGACCAGCCAAAACCTTCTTAACAAAGGGGACCATCGCCTCAGTAAACGATATGCAGTACATCACGATGAAGGACGTCTCCCCACTCCGGATAACCACGTCCAGGTTCTTATACCTGTAATTGACTCAACTGTCGCTGAATCCCAGGTTTCGCTGGATCCCGCTGTGCATGATAGAAAATGGAGACATCGATGGGAAGCTGGGCAATGGATCCTCATGCAGCCGGGCACATCTTTACTACCGGAACAACCGGTCGAATACTTAGCCTTGTTGTTCCTGATATCAAGTACCGACCCTGTTCGCAGAACGGTAGTCGGGCCATGATTGAGGTCAATGCTACCCAGGAAAGTTAGTTCACAATGTCTTAGCAGAGTAAACCCTTCCCTAAAATTTTGTCTTTCGAAGCGAACAAGTGATCTGTCGATGTTATCGTCTTGGTGCGTTCCTTCTATATACTCTCTGTACAGAGACCGACCCTGCTTCATACCTTCATGACCGTATACGCGTTACTGCTACTTTCGGCTCGATTGTTTGAGATGTAGCGCCGGAGGACTTGCAGGATTTGATACACAAAACGTCGTTTGTGACCTGTTGTGCCTGAAGGCGAGATGGAAGCTACAGCTGGTAACAATCTTGGAAACGCATCGCGAACCCCTAAAGACCACAAGGAGTACGTGGACGTCGGACGGTAGGCGATTGAGAAACAAGACAAGGACCGCTAACCTCCGAGACCGAGTTGGTCGACAGGAATAGCTATTGCTACTACTGCGTACCGAGACCTGCATGCTTCTGCTTTACGACAGTGGCAGTGAAGAAAACCGTTGATGACTCCATTCCCAAGTCCTGGAGAGAAGCACGCAAGTGTTACAACTACAAGATGTGATGAAGCATGTTTCAGATCATGCCTTGTTGGTAATTTTCGCCATTCTTCAACAGTGTGATATCACAACTGTATTCCTGAGCTCCAAAAATGGCAAAGAAATCTACGTTGTTCATCCCTACGGTTTTGAGGATGGAGTGAAGAGAGTTTGTATGTTGCAGTGAGCTCTGTATCGACTCGCAGCATCATTAGTGTGGCGGGTCAAGAAGATGGGAGATACGGATGACTTTCTGGGTCCTCGGACTGTGCGGGATTGTGAGAACAGAAGGATCCACATTTATCAAGAACGGTATACAGAAAAGATCCCACACAATTTAACAGACGGCAAGGCTAATCCGATCAACAACCCATGGTCATCATAAGTGGATATACCGGAAAACTTGAACATAAGAACCAGTGATGAAGCTAAATAATTGACTTGAACAAACTGCAAGCCTGAACTACCTGCCAATGAACATACGACCTGACATTTCGTCTATGGTCTAAAAGCTCTTTGAAGCAAACAGCATTTCGGTGGAGGAACACGCTACGATAGGGTAATGATGTATTTGTTCTGTTATCTTTCAAGAATTAAGAATCATGCTTTAGATTAGAAAATGTTGAAGCGCGCTATGATGCCGCAGATGATGCCGCTGCTGTCGTATACTGACTCACGGGATGTAAGAGAAACAGTTCTCAGCAAGTACAACGAGGCACTCGTCACATGTATATACACTGTAAATGCATACGAAATTCAGCGTACGGAAATATAATACTTCAACCTTCAACACGTGAGAACGAACTATATGATTGCTGACAGATTGACAAAGGCGTTGACATCTCACAATCATGCAGGATTCGCTCGCCAGCTGTATGTAAGAGTTTGAGTGGAAAGAGAGTTGTAGGGTAGATCAATGAGGGGATCGAAACAGACTGGCAGATAATGACAGTGAGAGAGACTGGGAATAAGAACCAGTGGACCGATTGGGGCTTATCGTGAATAAGAAGTGGAGGGAAAATAATAAGCGGAATTGATAATAGCTGTACTTATATCTGAAGAGAACCTCGTTAGGTCAGGCAGGGCAGGCTGAGGGTGGCTCTAGTTATCACGCCCACTTCTTCATCAGACACAGCTCTCTCATCTCAGAACAAGGCAGTGCAACAAAGCCCCAAACAATTTACTTTGCCTCACCCACAGTAATAGCTCAGCGTGCCACTGCTAGTCACAGGGATGCAGCATCTGTGAATTTGTGTAACTGGGCAGACTGACTCACGATTAGTCTGGCAACACTTATTCGTTAGGCGCCTCGCGGGGCTTGCTCCAGCGCAATGTAGGTACCCACATTGCACAGCCCACCAGTTCTCAAGGCATCCTCGAGGCCAACTAATCCACAAGATATAATATTCTCAATCTGACCATCCTTTTACATCTCTCTACCTCCTCATCACCTTTCAGCACCATCGCGTGTCGAACATCAGTATTCCTATCCGCAAACCTATTCATCATGGATCTCGTCATTTATTACAATGACAGCATTGACTCAGACAACTTGGCCGCGGCTAGTGCCTTATTCAACGCCACATACCAGAGATCAAATACCCGCGTTCTTTGGATTCTAGAGCCTCGCCAGGTCCGCTTCGGACTATCTATGGCAAAGGCTGACATGGACAGGTGCAAAGATTTAATATCTCAGTACTTTCCATCCCAGAAAGACCTTTCCAAATGCCTTTTGAACGGATCTCTCAAGAAGGAAGACATTGATGTTATTCCAGATCTGACGCTCGGCGACCGTGAGATTGTAAGCTTTCCTCTCAAAGCTGGAAACCAGCAGCGCTGACCATGAAATTAGCTTGAGAAGGCAGTAAAGGCCAAGTACGGCCCAGTCGAAGATGCTGTATTGCATGCACGTCTAAGTGCACTCGACCTGGCATCCTGTCTTGCCGAGTGGTCCAACAATGGCCAGAATGAAGTTCTCGTGGACTATGAGTCTTTGTCAGACGTCGAAAACCCAGTGAATCTTCACATGCATCACCATGAAGAACTTCCCAGCCGGAGCGCACAAGAAGTAAGGGCATACAACAGCATCCTGGGAGAAGTGGGTGATTCCGACAGTCGAGCCGTTAAGATGCGGGACTGGTATGACATGTGTATCAGGCGACTTGAGAACAACACATGCACCTCAAATACAACTGTGGAACCACTTGTTCTGGGCAATCTCGTAAGTCAGATTCAGAATGCAAAAAGCGTTCGATTCTTCGGGGGTTCCTCGTTGAGGATCCTACGCCAGTTTCTCGATAGAGGTGTAGGCAATAGGGTGAGGTGCCACTTACAGGTGGTAAGTTTGGTTTCACAATACTTGTTGACAGAAGACTAACGTTATTAGGGTACCTGCGACATATCAGCGAATCGTTTCTCTGATCAATTCAATATCGCCCTCAACCAACAAGCAGCCAAGATCGTTCTCAGCCGACATGCAGAGTTCGCAGAATTCACCGTCGTACCTTCGCATACAGTGCAAAGCATAGAATACTCAGCCCTGGGCCTGAAGCATGCGGGAGGTCAGTGTATGGAGAAGCGGATTCTTGGTTTCAACTGCCACCAAGAACCAGTCAAGATTGTCACAAACCAGGTATCGATAGAAGGACAATATTCGGACAAATTCTTCAGTATGCCAGACTTGACATCAATCTTATGTGCCCTTGTTCCGGGGAACATGGGCGCGAAGCAGGGTCATATCAAGATCGACGAACAAGAGAGTGGTACACTTCTGTTCGTGCCATCCCACGAGGGAATTCCTATGTTTGACCTGGACGGAGTCAGGCAGTTAGACATGTCCCATGTCAAGGATATTTTTCATTCATTAACAAAGGGCGAAGTATTGCTATGATGGAAACGAGCTTTGACACCCAGCAGAGTATTAGAGGGCAGGTCATACCTTTGATAGCTCCGTTTGCATATGAGCACAATCCTCAGTTAATGGAGAGAAGAACCTAACTTATATCCGTTTCAGAGCATACAGAGTGTCTAAAGTGACTATAAAGACCAAGTTCATGCTTTACTACATACCAGGTGCGACTCATTTTACTGCTGAGGAACACAGAGGACTACTTCAAGCTCGATTTCTTAGTAAGGCATAGAAATCATAGACACAGTCTCTTGGCAAAAATGCGGCCCACGTTCACTCTAGATGCTCGGCCCCGATTCAAGAAGATATCGACAGTAGCACTGATAGCGCTATTCTAGTTTCATGGCCCATAGAGCGGGTCATGAAATAAGCGTAAACCGCCGTTATATATGATTTAAAATCGATTTGCCAACTGAGAAACTCCTCGGATCTTGTCACTATGACAGTATTTGCTTTTAATATTTCTCTGGCAAATTATCAGCCCTTAAAGTCCAACTTTCATTGGTAGTGAGCCTTACTGGAGATGCCCCCCTGTCCAAGGGGTTTCAACGATCCGGCAATAGCTTAACCCGTTGAACCTGCCCTTGAAAAGTTTATTGTTTCTGCGGTACTGATTCTCAAACGACTCTCAAGATATATGTCTGCCGATTATTGGCACTCGGCACAATGTCTCTTCTGGAGCTTCGCCAAGGAAACAGCTCGTGGCAAGGCGACAGCAGCTCTACGAGGATAATGCCGAACCCGTGCAAAAGTTTCCGCTTCCGCAATAACGTCATTTATACATACCCTTCTGTCAACGTACATAGGCAATCCTAGACAGCCAAGTCACGAAAGAAACCGCTCCTTTCCAAGACAATAGCTCCCTGTCACCAGCTACCCTAGAGACAAGCACCTTAGAATTTATCGCCCTGAATTTATCACCCTGAATTTATCACCCTGAATTTATCACCCTGAATTTATCACCCTGAATTTTTCACCTCGGGATTTATCACCTCGGAATTTATTGCCCTCAATTTTCTTATACCCAAAGTTATCACCCCGGAATTTATCACCCCACGGTTTATCACCTGACAATTTATCACCTCACAATTTGTCACCTCACAATTTGTCACCTCACAATTTGTCACCTCACAATTTATCACCTCGCAATTTTCCTACCCCAAAAGCTTTTCAATGATAATAAGATTTAACTATTATTTTCTCTGTAATACTGATGCAATCCTCACAGAATTTTGACCTTCTATTACCTATGCTCGGTGAACCCTAATGACGCCGCATTTTTGGCAAATGTTGCCAGAGGGGAAGCTGGAACTCTTCTATGCTTGCTTGTTGTGATGTAATATACAGACATGCCTTTCCAAGCATCTAGGCGGATAGCTAGCCTGGCCATATCATGACGCAAGCGGAGGTTTTTGTTGATTCCCTGCCGTATATGTGCTATAGTGAAGCTAAGGCACCCTCCTCGAGGCCTGTTCTTTGTGAAGTGAGTGATGATGTTGTCATCAGGATGAATACATGAGACGAGCAAGCCGAACCCGATGGCTACTACGGTGTCGGACTAACAGAGGTCCAACAACCCGTAGCACCACTGTTTTATGGCCCTTCTACTATATTCAACAGGTAGATCAAAATGCCGACAGCAATCAACAGGTGGCAAGGCATAGGTATAGCTGCTTCTTGGACATGTGAATGGATAAAGATATATATGATGAGAAAGACGGGGAATATGAGCATTGGCAACACTGACTTGAGTCGTTACTAGTCCTCAAGGCCACAAATTGCTAGCTGTGCGTCCTAGAAATTTAGAGGTGTTGTCGACGCATTTTAGACTTTGCGGGGGGCTGATGGTTTTGTAAAGTTGGTAATACAGACAACTCCTACCAACAAAATCACCGCAAGGGACGCAGGGGGGTTGAAAGATGATAAGGCCGGGGTCTGAAAGAACGTAGGCGGGCGCTTAGTATGAGCCGATCTCTCATGAGTGATCGACCTGGACCTGCACCTCTGTGTTCCCGTTTCAGTCGCTGCTAGCGGGGAGTCGTCATCTGCAGCAGCCAGGTTCCGCGATAGCCCGTGTCCGGAACTAAATCCAAGCGAAATGATTGGGATGAAATCAGATTTAACGCCGCATCCAGAGGCCAATGGCAAGGAAACAGGGGTTAATAGAAGTGAGGGATAAATGCGTGTAGCGTGGTCTGAGATCCAACAGGGCTCTATTTATTGAGCAACTGAGCAGTTCTTACCTTGTGTCCTCCGTAAAGGGGGCACACTAACAAAAACTTTGGCGTTTCAGGTGTATATTTAGATACCTAGTCTCGGCAGTAGTACCGCTGGAACTAGCGGCTGTGTGGCTTTGATTGCTAGGCCGGGCGCTTACGCGTAGCACGAGTAGTACTTATATCTAGAGAAGTCGGAAGACGTATGTTTTCGTGTTTCTTACATCCCATTCTCACCATCCTCCGTAATTTGTGTCGAATATTTTCTTTCATCAATACACGATGGCGACAGTCACATTCGATCCTAGATTTGTGTTGGGTTTATTGTTCGACAATCATCATATTAGCAGGCCGTACAGGCGCTATTCGTCACATGCACCGGTACTCGAATGTTCGAGGACACCGAATTCTTCAAACTATACCCCGAATCCATACCATTCTCGAGCTAGGCAGTCATCTGTACAGCGCGGCCTTGCGATATTTACTCCACGGCACCCCAGGTCTCGTGATCCATACACGAAGGCAACTCGAAGTGGTCGACATGGTCAGAAACTAGGGGCTTCTCCAGTACGGCGAGGGCAAAGCCAGCGGACAAAGAAGCTGAATGGGAGGAGTTGCGGTCAGATCACGATATGAGTCTGAGCTGGATAACCACCGCCCCCAGGAGGAAAATCAAGAAAAGGGGATATAGGGCTTTCAATAGTGGCGTTGCGTTAACTACAGCATATTGTCAAGGGCTGTACCGTTGTGCTTGGGATGCACTGTTACATTTGAAGTGAAGTGGCAGCCAATAGGAAGTAATTCCATTGCAGCTTGGCGATCTGCTGAAAGACGTCCATTGGGAAAGGGATTCATCATTTTATAGAGCAGGCTTCTTCATTGAAGAGTTCACAGTGAAATAGACAATTCTATTCAGAAACATGACTTAGTCAGCCTCAGGACACCAAGGCTGGCACCAAACCTTATTTGCTGGCGTCCATAATATCAGAAGGAGTGGCATAGAAGGCCAAGGCGATGATATTGTAAAGACCCATAAGCATAGCACCCTCGAGATAGTTGGACTTGCCATCCTGAATGGTGTATGTGATGACGAGGACAGATGCTGCGAAGGCGACAGTTTGGACTGTAAGTTAGTTGTCAGAACAGACGGTTGGAGCTGTCAAACTTACATGTGGATACGGTTGGATGCACGTTTGTCACAAGCCTTAATTTCGACCCTAGTGAGGTCTGCGTTGACTGTTAGATATCTTCACAGTATGATGAGAAAATGGAGCCATCCATTTGATACAACTCTATGGTAGTCTGGAAATATTGCCACAAGATCACTCATATATTGTCTGGTACATCGAGTCCTTTCGATACCCGACGCTCCTTCCCTCCTCATACCAGCGGGTGTGCTATTACAGGCACTCCAACCACTTTCATTGCAACAAATATCCAAATCAGCCTCGATCAATAGCCAGCAACGTAAAGCAGCCACCGGTCCATAAACCATATGCATGAAGCGTAAGTACATCCCACAGGATCACTTACGAGGTTACCTTCGGTACACAATGGCTATCAAGTTAGGCACAGTATCTCCTCTTCTGCTTGGAGGACCTTTGCAACAAGGTGTTCCCACCAAGGGTACCTCTTACCGATATCTTTGGCGAGAGCAGTTGGATCTCGTGGGATTTGTACTTCTTCGTCAATCCACCCCCAGATGCGCAAAAGTGCGTCGTACAAGGGGGGGACGCTCTGAGGTGACAGGCAATTAGCCAGCCTGCGTCTTGCCATAGATTACTGAAAAATGGGAGGTTTGCGTTTCTCTTCTTTGCACTTACACTGCGGACTGGCGTTTGAACCACTTGTTCGAACCAATCCATTGAAACATTCTTGTGTACAGTTTCAGTAGCGAGCAATCCCAGAAAAAACACTGGTAATAGGGGTGCTTGAGCTGTAAAGTGAGACCCCGATGTAGGCATGATTCGTATGCAACGGGCAAGATCATCAAGATTGGCAAGAACTCCCGGGTGATTTCGAGGCAGCCTAATGGAAGGTTCAGTCAGCGAGCGCTCTTGCCGTTATGATTGTCAACGCATTAAGGTAGGCAGGGTGGCAGGGAAGGCAGGCAGTGCCTCAGTGTTGAACCGGTAGAGGGGGAAGGAGTGAGTTGAGCTGTTGCAAAATCAACGCCCATTATCCCAATGGATCTCCAACTTCCTTCTGTTTGTCCACTTCTCTCCCTCCGACGACTTTTTTTTCCCTCTTCATCGCATATTCGTACCTCAGAAGACGACATTGATAATAAATAATTGCGGCGATCCTCCATGCCTCAGCTGTAACCTCGGTCATGATTTGGTTCGAATCGATTATGATTTCGTCTGCTTTGTCGCGCACCCAGTCTATCGTTGGTGGGTACTTTCGAGCCAACTCCCAGTCTTTGTCCTCACGGCTCCATTGGCGCATTTCTGATAGTTCACGCAAAAGAAATTTGGCCGTGATTGGAACGATGGTGGATTCGGGCTCTTGCTGCAATCGACCTGCACAATACGTTACTTGGCTCATGAGGTGCAGCAGTTTCTTCGAAAAGCCACATCCTCCATGGATTTCAAACATATCCTTCTCTGTTCCGTAGAGTAGCCAGCTGAACCTGCCTGCTTCAGCCTCGGGGTTAAAAGTCTGCGGTGATGGAAGGGCCATCATAGGTTGAGCGAGAATCACTGCCCGGCCAACAATGATTGATTGAGAGATGCGGAGTTCGTTGTACTGGACGTTGTTGTTTTTCCAGTAGCGAGCGCCAGGGTCAGTTGCCTGCAGAAAGTATTCGCCTTGCCTGAATCCTTCCAGCCATCGCGGATTGTATGGCTTCTTGAGTCGTCGTTCCGTGAGGACAATCTAAATATCAGTCAGTGTTACGACGTAACACGGCATGACAATAGCAAGAAAGGTAACACAATCATACGTACGTCTAGCATCGAAAGAAGCACAGTCATGGTGATAGCTTCCTGACCTTTCCCGACTTCCTTGCTCTCAGGTGCGTGGAGGAGTGTACAGTAATATTGATTAGCCATGTCATATCGCTGATTGATTCGCTGCCGAATACGCTCCTGTGGCAGATAATCATAGATGTAGATGCCCGACAGGCTCTGAATGGCGTGAAGGATGCCTTCGTTCCCGTGCATCGGGGCCAGGTCCTTCAACCACAAGTTTGTGTCCCTCAGCACACTCCTTCCTGGGCACCAGTTCTTAATATCTGTCAAAGGATAATCAGCAAACGCCTCGTGAAACCCCAGGGCGCCGGCAAAAAGAACATACAGAACTCAAATAACCGTCTGTCAATATTATCCATTTTGGCTTGGAATCCGAATTGAGGTGGTAGCATTCTCGGTTCCCTCGTCGTCCGGGTCAGTGAAGCGACTTGAGAGGAAACTGGCAGGCCTGTCATCAATATTGGCGATGAAGCTCTTGCCCGACACCCTTCAATACTACTCAGGGAAACAGTCCCAACTGGCGCTGGAGGTATCACATGCCAAGTCACAGCCAGTGTTGATACGCTGGGCCTGCGATCCGGATGGTGTGATCGCGTTATGTTTGCCGTTATGTCTTCCACATCATCCTCCGATGGCAGTGGTACGGGTTCAGACGGTAGTCTCCATGGACCTTGCGAAGGCCAGTGGAACTTGACATACCCGTTCACTTGTCCATTCTTTGGGCGATTATAGCGAGGGAAAGCAGACACAATCAATCGATTTTCATCCACAGTGAAAGGACTAACAACGAGTCCCTCTACTGCTTCCCCGCCTCTCTTCTTGGAGTCTTGCGACTCGACAGCCCGCCCTGGGAGAGCATCTGGGGCCGCGGGTGAGAGACGAGGCGGTTGAGGAGGAGGAGGAGGAGGAGGAGGAGGAGGAGGAGGTTGAGGTTGAGGTTGAGGTTGAGGTTGAGGTTGAGGTTGAGGTTGAGGTTGAGGTTGAGGTTGAGGTTGAGGTTGAGGTTGAGGTTGAGGTTGAGGTTGAGGTTGAGGTTGAGGTTGAGGTTGAGGTCGAAGTTGACGTCGAGATCGAGAGGCTATGGCCTTTGGAAGTTGGGGATCTACACGGAACGTCAGCTCAAGAATCGGAGACCACGATGGGTGAGACGATGAGTGTCAACCAAGAGGGGGAAGAGGATGAGTGTCAACCAAGAGGGGGAAGAGGATGAGTTCAGTGTATTCTGAACCCACACGTCCTCCGAAAGAAACGGTTTGGCCCCTTGAGTCCCCAATATGGACACAATATAGACACAATAGGTATGGAAAGAGTGAATGTGGAAACGAGAAAAGGACAAGAAAACATGAGAGGGAGGTGATCTTCACAGCTTTACCTGGAGAGTGAGGGACCCAGGAGCGGGTGCCGCAGCTGTTGACAGTATCTGCCTGAAGCAAACACAATAGGGCATCCGTATTTTCGCCCTCACTATTAGGGGTTATCGGATAGCATACCACGTCTGCGTCGCAGTTTGGGTCTTTTCTTGGTTCGCATTTGATGCGCTTTGCGGTCCCTGGCTGCTCGGTTCCTCTGTTTCTTTTAAGCATGGTAAGAAGTAATGGCAAGTGTGGACCTCGGCAGAGACAACAGGTTAGGCTGATTTAGCCCTCGGAAAGAGAATCGGGTATGTTTTTCGCTCGTCCAATGACTCTGCACCAGATGTGTTGGTGGCAATTGGTTCGCTAGGGGAATGAAAAGTCAAATTTTGTGAAAGTGCACGTTACAACAAGGCAAGAAATGAGGAGACAAGAAACAATTTCAAGGCGTCAAGGCAGCCGCAGGACCAGCAAGGGATCAATGTTGATTTTAAGGTGGGAAATGCATTAGCGACCCGAGATCCCTAGCAAAAGCAAATCCGATGACTGGCCGCGTATGCATCTAGCTGTGGGGACGGCCTGTAAGATCCCTTGCGATTTTGACAGGGTTGGCCAGATGCATCCATGACCCTGTCTGCCCGTATGCACCTTGACCCCATCGAGGCAAGACATTCTCACATTAGCACAGCTACGTACCGTTAGGGCGAGTAATTTAAAGAGACAGGGCTGCTGGGGTCTACGATTTAGTGCCATCGCCCCAAACGCACTGGCAACAAATCCCTGAGACACACGTCAATCAGCGCACTATCACCCCACATGCCAAGTCCCCATTGAACAAGCATTATCATGTGGCCCTAGCTCCCGCGAACCATCCGTGCGTGCACTGTCAGGGCACTGTGCCTGGTACCTTTGTTTTGCGCTAGTGTCACCACCACTTGCAGCGTCAGCTTGTCGCTTTCCCCGCAGTCCGCGCGCTAACACCCAGAGCTAAGCCGTCACCATACGCAAAGCGTTGGTGGACCTCAGACCTCACGCAACTTCGGCAGATATACACACACTGGAGGAACCGTGCCAGGGCATCGAGACGCGCGGGATGAGCATGCGAGGAGCTTGAGGACACGGCGAGAGGAGCAGCAAAGCAGTACCATGATGCCATCAGGCAGCAGAAAAAAACGCATTGGAACGAGTTTTTAGCCGATAACGACAACATATGGAAGGCAGCAAAGTATCTCAAGTCTGGAGATGATACAGCATTTGGAAAAGTACCCCAACTCACGAGGGTCGACGGCACACGCACGAACAACAACATCGAACAGGCCGAGGAAATGTTAGCAACCTTCTTTCCTCCATTACCGCAGCATATCGAAGAAGAAGGAGATCGACCCCAGCGCGGATCTGCTGTCGTCATGCCAAATATCACTATGGAGGAGGTAGAGCGACAGCTTGTCGCGGCGAAATCATGGAAAGCACCCGGCGAAGATGGGCTACCCGTCGCAGTCTGGAAACAGATCTGGCATTCTGTCAAGCACCGAGTCTTCTCGCTTTTTCGTGCTTCGCTGGAAGATGGAGTGCTGCCGGATCAATGGAGACATGCCAAGATCATTCCTCTGAAGAAACCAAACAAGGAAAACTATTCGATCGCGAAGGCATGGAGGCCCATCTCGCTTCTATCTACCCTGGGCAAAATACTAGAGGCGGTCGTCGCAGAAAGGATCTCGCATGCTGTTGAAACACACGGATTACTGCCAACAAATCACTTTGGAGCTCGTAAACAACGTTCCGCTGAGCAGGCATTAATGCTGCTGCAAGAGCAGATCTACGCCGCCTGGCGAGGTCGATGGATCCTTAGTCTGGTGAGCTCTGACGTCAAAGGAGCTTACAACGGGGTGTGCAAAGAGAGACTCATCCAAAGACTGAGAGCAAGGGGCATACCAGAGAATCTACTTCGCTGGATCGAAGCTTTTTGCTCGGATCGCACAGCGACTATTCAGGCCAACGGACAGACATCCGAGAAGCGAGAGTTACCACAAGCCGGGTTGCCGCAGGGCTCCCCTCTATCCCCGATCCTGTTCCTCTTCTTCAACGCGGACCTTGTCCAGCAACGCATCGATTGTTATGGGGGAGCGATAGCGTTTGTGGATGACTTCACTGCCTGGGTGACAGGTCCAACCGCAGAAAGTAACTGCGGTGGGATCAGAAAGATCATCAGGAAAGCTCTAGACTGGGAGAGGAGAAGTGGCGCGACGTTCGAGACAGAAAAGACGGCGATCATACACTTCACGCGGAAAGAATACAAGTCCGACGCAGAGCCCTTCGCGATCAGGGGACAGCTCGTTCGGCCCAAGACTCAGGTCAAGGTTCTGGGAATGATCATGGATGCCGGCCTCAAATATAAAGAGCACATTGCACGGGCAGCGGCTAAGGGATTGAACGCTGCGATGGAGCTGCAAAGGGTCAGGGGTCTTACTCCGAGGACAGCGAGGCAGTTGTTCGCAGCCACGGTGGCCCCGGTCGTGGACTACGCCTCAAACGTATGGATGCACGCATGCAGGTATAGAAGAGCCAGCACTATCAACCGGGCTCAGAGAATTGGGGCAAATGCAATCGTGGGGACGTTCCTCACAGCGGCAACAAGCGTAGCAGAAGCAGAGGCGCATATCGCCAGCGCACATGAACGGTTCTGGAGACGGGCCATCAAGATGTGGACTGATCTACACACCCTTCCGACAACCAACCCTCTCCGAAGCTCTACATCTCGCATTCGAAAGTTCAGAAGATACAATCGCTCGCCATCCTACGAGGTAGGACGCTGGACACTTGAAGAGCAGCCTTCAAGCTAGTTCGCCGGTAATACTACTAAAACATGGGAGAAGCAAGGCACGGCAGAACAGAAAGGAAAAGAACAATCAAGGAGCAGGCGCTATATGGGCTTGAGGACACGAATTTCAGATTGATGGTGTAAAACCAAGGTTCAGTATGGGCTTTAGGAAAATGCGGATACAAATTGAGCAATGTGTGGCACAGCATGGGCTTGGGGAAACGAGGACGAAAAGCAGGCGTTNGGTGTAAAACCAAGGTTCAGTATGGGCTTTAGGAAAATGCGGATACAAATTGAGCAATGTGTGGCACAGCATGGGCTTGGGGAAACGAGGACGAAAAGCAGGCGTTGTATGTAAGCATTAGCGACTAGTGCCCTTTCGGTCAGAACAGGCCGCCGGGCGTAATAAATTGTATTGTATTGTATTGTCGCTTTCCCCCGCAAGGCTTGGAGAAAAAAGAAATTCAGTCATATCACAATTCCTGCCACGCCTGGTCTTTTGAGTTCTTGTGTTATTCTTTGGGATGTCAGGAGCAAATTTTATACGAGAATAAAAGTAATCATAGAATGGTAAATTGGATCAAGTTGCAAGTGGGTGCTAATGTATTATCCGAGGTCGCACTCAAGTTTATCATTCCCATCTCTTATACGTGCCGCCCACGTGTCGAAAATCATCGTAAAGCTTGGGAGCTATACGTTTTGATCTGATCTGACGACAGCGGCGTCCAAGCTGATACTGGAACCAAACCACAGTCAAACTGAGTTCCAGCTGGCCCCGCATCCTTCGAATTAGGGTCAGGGTCAGGGGCAGGGGCAGGGGCAGGGGCAGAGCGTGATGCTTTCAGTCTGTCACGGGTTTTAGAGGGAAGAAGATCCTCATAGGCGCAATCTTGTACTTCGTTGTATTGTGTGATTGGGCAACGATTGGGAGAAGTTTCGCATGTCTTGATTGCGTCTTTTACAACGCCACTGTTGTTTCCCTCTTCCAGGTTCCTGGCGTCTGTGCCGTAATGAGGCGCCATGTTGCGCCGCGTTATTGCATAATTCAATGCGCTTGGTTCCCTCCCTCCTGAATTGCATGGACAAAACTTATTCGGACAAGGGCAGCTTTCAGGGCTCACTAGCATTTGGTTCCTAATGCTTCGAAATCAAGCTTTTCCAATGTCTGCCCAAGTGTAGACCTTTCCAAAGAATACTTCGGGAGTCCCGTGTCTCCATTTGATCTATGCAAGTGGCGTTCCAATGATTTCATCAAGGGTTGAAACTCTTCCACCATGTCCAAAGCCAGGGGTTGAACCCCTGATGTTGCCTCAATCGCCTTATCGATGTTTCGAAAGAAGTTTTCCCATGTCCCTGGCGCCCTAATAATAGTCATGGCCGTCGAGAAGCTGGATGCCATCTTGTTGCATGTTTCTTCCATCGAGAGGACCTTTTCAAGAAGTCGTACCCATAAAACATTGTCCCCTTCGGCTGTCACGACCGGATGAAGGGCAAAGACCCCAAGAAAAAGCAAGGTCTTCCAATAGTTACGTACATTTGCGCTGACCTTCAGGCACGCAGTGTACTGAACTTGTATATCATGATCAGGTTCTCTTGCGTCCCTGCTCACTAGTTTAGATTTCAGAACTAATCAGAGACGGGATAGAAGCTTACACTAAGTTATCTCGTTCTCTCTTGATTTCCTGTGTCGTCCTGGCGAGAGGAACGAAAACACAATAAGACATTAAGCCCATGAGACAAAGGATAGCTGTCACAATAGGGGGTACGAGCCACCAAGGGAGAAGGATATTTAAGGTTTGGCCAATTACCACTGCTGTAGGCAAGCCCTTTAAAACAGGGCCCTTGAAGACGGTGTTTAGGGAGGGTGTCTTCCGAACGGCTGACCATGTTGCTTGCTCTCCCTCCATCAAACATAAGTACGACAGGTTTTCAAGTGCTGGTTCTAGATCACGCCACAACTTGTCTTGGAAATAATCGCAAGCAAAGGGGAAAGCTGATCGGAAGATGCAATATACTTGCTGGAAAAAAGAGGGAGGAGACGATCCTGGGCCGGAGCTTAGTTTCAAATCCAGAAAGTCAAAAATGCAAGAGGACATCAATGGTAATATCCCCAGCATGATACAAGCTATGAATTTGGCAAAGAATGGTAAAGAACAATAAAAACCAACCCGAGGGCGGACGCGACCGGTCAAAAGTGGTGTTATTTCACTCATTGCAATCAAAGAGAAGTGCTGAAGGGATATGATAGAAAGGAAAACAGCGGAGTACTCTCCATATATGTAGATAACCTCTTTCTCAAGCGGTTTGTGCGGGGTGAAGCCTCTGTTTGAGATGCACAGTAGACCTAACTTTTCACTTTGCGCCAGGTAGATTGAAGATGTTCTTAGGCCGCATGCATGTAAAACATATCCAGTCAAAGAACGCTCCGCCAAATCTCGCGTTGTGAAGGGCCCGTTACTCCGGCGGTGAGTCTTTGCTACTGAAAACACAAGTGATGTACAAAGAATTCGAATTAGAAGCCAAGAAATTAAACCTATTCGCCCCTTCAAGGTTACTCTTCCTCCTCCTCCCATAAGCTGGTTCATTTTAACGAAGGCTCAAAATTTCAAACGCCAGGCCAGCATGGCGGACATAGCTGGCAAGGCTGAGACAGTGATATTGAACATCGATCTCAGGGGAATACATCACGAGCCAACGTCTGACTTTATATGAGATATCATAATTCAATCCCAGCGCAAAACAAAGTGGGAGATATGAGCAAGGGTAGAACTTGGTACGGCTTGCTCTGTGTTGCTTCCGCGGGTGGAGTAATTTCCCATGAAATAAACCGACAGCAAATTAGATCTCGTCCCGTCATGAATGTTCTCATTCCAGATCGAGTGAGCAATGACGCTGTAATTTTAGGAATTTTTATGCACCAAGCTCGAAAGACGCTTTGACCAGAGCGCATCACAGAAAAGCCAATGATTAACAGGGTACCCCACTGTTTTGTATTCCTGGAATACAAAATAGTGGGGTACCTGTGCTCATGGTTGCCCACATTCGTCAAATGGACCCAGCGCCGGTTTGTTCGCCTCCCATTTCTTGCTCACCTTTACACTGCGCAACGATGAGCACTAATGAGCTCGAAATCTTGGGACATATCCTCATCGCTGCTGCGAAAACCGAAAACTCACACTATCCATTCATCATTGACGTTGATTTGTTGCAGGGCGACGCTACCTTCACTCGATCATGGAATGGGATCGTGAAAGACTGCAAGCGAATCGCGCACAATATCCCCCAACCCATCAGAGATATCGTTGGGAAACATATTCAAACCAGACGAGACAGCAATCCAGCCTCTCGACTTCCAGAATCGTTCTGTCAGCCCGACAGCCCCATTGCCCAGATATCGCAAACGCCAAGAGAGGTTTCGCAATCCATAAGTGAAGGTATACCCTCAACTATTCGAGCTAGTTCTATTACTGAGGCAGAAAGGGGTTCAGAGGAGTGTGTCTCGAGTTCTTTGAGCCAGAAGCAACTGTTGGCTCGGAACCCAACTCCCGTGAAGAGTACTTCAAAGCGAAAACAGCCTCTGCCCCCCATTCTTCTCAAGGATCTAAAATCTTGGGTTGAATCACCAAAACAGTTTTTAAATCTTGAGGGAATAAAGGTTGATGATTGTGGTATCATCCCTTACATCCGAGCAGTTGAAAATTCTCAGTATTTGAATACCATTAGAAAGCGGTTCGTCCTGCGACAGCTGGCTGAATCAAAACGACTCTGGGCACCTCGAACAACGAAGACCTTCTTTGAAAAACTCGCTACGCCACGTTCGACTCTCAACAATTGGATATACGAGGGTGGTAACTACGCCTCACTCGTTGCAAATAAAGGCCCCGAGGTCCTGTTCTCAGAACTCAAGCCAAGAACCCAGTGAGTTTACTAATCTTCCGTTCCAAGATAAACACTAACAAAGTTCAAGTTGTAGGAAATCTAAGAAGAAAGCCCCGCCACAAGGGAAAAAACGATCCATCGACGACCTCATCACGGGCGGTAACATTGAAACAGATGTCAGAAATCATCATGCCAAAGAAGCAAACAACCCAAGTTTAACATTTACACATGAAGAACTTCAGCTTCCTAAGATATACTTGGCTGACGAGACTGGTGAGGCTGTCGAGGCTGTCGAGGTTGACGAAAATGGCGTTCCAATCCAGGAGTTATTCAAAGCCGCCGCAAAAGGTATCGTGACATTCTTGGAAGATTTGCATCGGCAAGCAGGACTTCTTGATGACGATGAGTCACAAGATTCACGGAGCGCCACATACTCGTGCCAGTCTGGGTACTGTTCATGCCGGGCTACGAACGACGACACCATGGTCGATGCCGGTCGATCCTTGCGACAGAGTCCCACAGAAAGGGCCACCGATGATGGGACCAGTAGTTGTGGATTTGGATGCACATCGACTAATTCCACTGCTTCTCTACCTGGCGAACAAGTTGCAATACGAGGCTTGCAGGAGCATACAAGCTGGAACGCAACGGGACTCCCTTCGCCGTCGTTTGTGGAACCAGGACAAGAGGGTACTTCATCAGGTATTGGAGATGCATATGATCAGCAACCCGGCAACATGCCAAATACACGCTTCTCACCCACAAGTCTGACCCCAAGCCAGTTTCAGCCTCCAAGCAGTCAGCCGGCTTCTGGGCCTCGTGTAGACACCTCAAACTTGCTCAGCCATGGAACTGTCACTGCATCGGCTTTGACGTCTATTTCCTCCACATTGCCATGTTATGTCTCGCCATCTCAACCCTCGAATGGCTATTTGAATTCGCAGGATGAACCAAGAGGGACAGAAACTAGTGGAGATTTACAGCATGATGTTCATGAATACAATGCTGAAGAGGCTTTCTTTGACGAACAATTTGGAAATTTGGGAGATACAGATATTATTTTCAACTTAGGATCGCCATGTTTAGGATTTAACTGAATATCTCAAATAGCGGGCTCGTTTCCTTCTTCCTCTTTCCATCCTCCCTCTCCTGCCACCCCAGAAGATGTGATATGCGTAGTCGAAACCAAGCAAATACTCTGAGCCTTTGAGTTACTCCCGCCATCCACAAGAAGCCTTTCCCCTGCTTCCAGAATGATAACATCGCCAATGTCCAAGCCCGTAAGCGTAAGACGTAGGGAGCTATCGGAATCTGAAGTTATTGTTATGCTAGCAGGCGGAAGAGGACCTGCATTCGTACTCGAAGCTTCAGCTTGGGAGACCAGTGAGGTCTTGGCTGCAGGACCTCTGTAACCATGTTCTTCTTCATCTGCAAACTGATGTTCAGAAGGCTTTGGGATTACGATGGAAAGCAATACTCGATCTTTCCGAACATAAAGTGTCCCGTTGACCTTCAACAAGATGATTTCCGGCCCTCGAAAGACGTCTTTAGTGATCTGCAACCCTTCTTCCCTCGCCCAGTTATATATTTTCTCTTGCTTGGTGCTTTGTTAGACATGATGGCTCGAAGGGAAGACTCAGACGCACATATGAATTGTAGAAGAATTTAACAAACTTTTGAGCCGTCGCTGGGTGTAAATTTCTCGGAAGTAGTAAACCCGCACGCGCTTTTGGCTCTTCGATCATGTCCTCGGAGCTATATTTTATCTGTGTTGCATGCTCTCGTAGCTTCTTGTGACATTCATCTTTGCAGTCGAATAAGTGCATGGTGTAAAGCAGTGGTGATGTCGCTCTTCTTGATGGATCATAATGAAAATGAAAGTTACTGAGACTCGGTACCAAGCCCCTACTTATATATAAGCATTCTGGGGTTTATTTTCTATCGTTCCTGAAAGTGCGATGCCCGAATACTGCTGTCTTTAGGTCAGGCTCGCAAAATGAGTTATTTCGGGGTTCGAGATCTTCCCAGTGGTGGGGTTGAAACTTTTTCAACAGATTGACGTCACTAGTCACGTGCGATAGCAGCTGATTATGAACAGATCCCGCGTCGATTCAGCCTGAACCTGGACATGGGATTGAACATAAGCTTTGAGATATACTAGTTAACATGGAAAGTTATAACTCAATATTCATTTTAATACATTACGATAAGTCCTCATAGACTGCCGTCAGGTTTATTCTGAGACAATGTTCCCAGTCGCTGAAGGTTAAGACATAATATCGAAATGATGGTAGTATTAGACTATGCTGGGGGCACATATCAGACCTCATGGCCCATTGAGTAGGTGGCATAGTCTCCCTACCGAAAAACCATCTAGATAGATCAGGGCTGGCAAGTATCTGGAAATCCAGTACCAACCCTGTACCTTCTAGGCTTAGCTAAGCCAGAACCATCTCGACGATTCATCTCTGACCTATTCGTACCCTAAAAGGACTAAATGGTATTAGAACGGATTTATCCAGGGATATGTTCAGATCTTAGTTGGTATACAGAGAATAGGGAACATGAATACCTGGCGGGTTATTTGAATCCAGCACCTTTATCTCCTGGCCCCAGGATCTTGTCCACATCGCCATCTTGCGAAGTGTCCTCACCGTTTATTGGCGAAGGTTGAGGAGCAGGGCCAGGAGCAGGAGGAGTTTTGCCTTTTCCTCCATTCTGAGTTGGCATATTGAATATCAAAAGAGAGAAGAGATTGAAATGGGAGTAGAGAAAGAATATTGCAGATGGTTGCAAAAGGCGTCCGTTGTGTATTATATGCAAAGAAGTGTAGCAGAATGGTTGTAATGAAAGACACTTTAAATGGGAAACTTGGGCGCTCTTATAGCTTCCGATCGAACAAGCAACGGTAGAGAGCCAAGACCTGTATCATGTAAAGTCTTTGGATATCTTTGTACTAGCATTGTGATGGCTGCCAGGTTGCATGTCTCGTCTCTTCACCTTTGGCCAGGGCAGCATGAATACGTCAGGAACCACTTCTCATGTGCGCCAGCGGGAGACAGTAAGAGGATCTCAGCTTAGTCGTCAACTCGTTCGAGTTGCGTTGACCTGCAGCAACTATTGAACTTGACCGACAACCTGGTTCTTTCAGGGGCAGTAGGCCATACGGAAGTGATTCATGCAGCCGAGTTTCCATAAGCTTGGTTGTAACTACCCTCCAGTTGTCTCATTCCTCGCAATTTGATCACCGCCAACACCACTAATAGAGCATTCTAACCAAACTTCAACGATGATATGCTCAACCAACACAAAATCTCACACTAACCCTGCAGGTGCGGCATCGATTGAAGGTGATGGGTTCATGGCGGCTGCATAAGATGGTCTTACGGGGGCCGCCGTTGTCCAGTTCCCGCAAGATACGGCATCAGAGGTTGCAATATACAGCTCACCTTGCATTCTGTGCCGGGTCAGCTTTGGTGAGCCATCCCAGTAACACTACCCTGTTCGATTGGTACTGACCATTTGGTATTAACCTAGAGCAAGCGAAAGGTGTTCCTGTCGAGTTTTGGCCGTATATGCGGCCACAACGATTAAGCTAGCCTCTTCGCATTCTCCTCAAACTTGGCGTCGACATATTCCAAGTTGTAGAAATCAGTATCCTATTCTAAAAGAGCTATGCGTCATACGAAGATGCTTTGAAGCGTGCGAGGTGTGATCATCAAGGCTTAGATCTGAAATTGGAATGGTCTTACTTGATTCCAAGGTTGATGTTACACATAGTGCGCAATGGTTGTTGTTTGTGGCTTTGTAGACATGCATATAAGAGAGCTCAGCCAATGTTGTAGAAGATCTATGCTAGGCGAAATATAGTACGGCCAAATTTTCACCACATGAGGTAAAGATTTTACCTGTCGAAAATATTCATTGTCTGAAAAAGAGATTACACAACATAAAATTTTTTCCAAAAGTGGGGTAATTAGTCCATTCGCCCACATGCCTGCCCCACATATCATCTGAGATGTGTGCCTAACTCACGCCTAACGCTGCCATCAAGCATTCAAAACTTACTTCTTCAACACGCGATCATTGATTGATATGGACTGGCATACTACACCACAAACACCGTAACCGCTTTCATACAACTCCAGTCTTGTCTCGGTATCCAACACTTCAGCTTGAAAACCATCACATTGCCTTCCAGATTGATCTCATGCCCGAGGTACTTCCGATCCGCCATTCTCAATGCACCTGAACGCTGACATTAGACCAGAAAGACCGGACCAACGACGGAGACTTTGAATACATCGAATACCATCACTTCGAGGCCGTTCCTTATGCTCGACTGATGTCCTGGAAAGGGGGCGAAGGAACTATCAATTGGGGTCATGGCGGTGTTATTCGCAAGAGAGCGAGTGAGCCACTTGATGATCAAGATCTTCCCAAAGATACTGGAGTTCTTGTAATGAAGGCAGACTTCAAATTGGTACCTAAATAGGGAAAAGAGAACCAAAGAGCTCTTGGCCTGTTGAGAACCGAAGCATAATAAACAACCTATAATCCTCGTCCTCGGTAGGTACCACTCTCAAAGCTGCTGTCGGCCCTGGGATCCCCAAGTGCTTCTCCTCTTGTTTCCAAAGACTACCGTCCATGCCTTCCGCGAGATAGTCACCAAGCATAATTCTCAATAGCTCTTCATTTCCATCGCGTATTGCGTCAGTGATAGCTCTTGCTATGTGTGTGCTTACGAAAATTTCTAATTTGAAGTCGCCACCGCTCTCTCCCGCAACGTGGAGACGCACAGCATCGGTCAGATGGTGTTTCTCCTGTGCCCTCTTGAAACTCATGCTCATGCCAATATATAAGAAATTGCTGATCGTAATTTGGAGTCTGGAAACGTCTGGCATTCTCGCTATAAACCAGCTATCTGTGTCCAAAAAAGATGTGAACGCAGTGGGGGATTCCGCACCCAAATGCTCATTTAGGCTCGAACGTAAGCGATGAGTAGGCTGGCCGTCCACGCGAGTGGTTTGTTCGGTGCGGCCTCGTCGCAGAAGCTGCAAGAGCTCACGACTACGAAGTTGCCATAAGTGTTGCCAACTTTGAGGAATTTGTTCTGTGCCAAACTTAATGGCGCCCTCTTCAAATCGTTATGTTAGCAGTGACTATGTTATGTATCAGACCAGAGCAAATATTACCAAGTAAATATTCCGATCGCCTCCCGCGATCACCAATCGTTTTACAAAAGAACTGCCAATCGCGGAACAGATCGCTGTTCTCATCGGACTCGTAAATTCGTAGAACGAGTGGCCACAATTCGGGGTTGCTCCGTGCAAATGTTTTCAGGTGGGTTGGCGTCGAGAAAAAGGCTAAAGATACAAGCTCATCGATAGGAACATCGTTGAATAGTTCATGCCCTTCGCCAACGATATACTTAACATTAGCAGCGTGGTTTTGTTTTCGGCGATAAAAAAACTGAAGTAATGGGTGAGAAGGGGCTGAGTGCTCGCCCACGGGCTTACTGGTGGCCATAATGTGAAAATCTGCGCATGTGTAAAAATTTTACTTGTAAAGATTTTACTACCCGTAAAGTTTTTACTACCCGTGGAAAGATTTCCAAGTTATGGAATGATAGCTACGCAGGCGTGACGAAATCTGCACAGTCTTTGGTGCTAGCCACCGGATCAGAAAAGGTGGGGTACGAACTAATTACGTTGGTTTAGCTAAGCGATTTGCTCTGCGGCTGTCTCTTTAGCGACCGCAAGCGTCCGGGGATCAAAGAGATCAAGCAAAGCAAAAACAAAACCTCGTACACTGACTGTTAATCGTTTATTATGTGTTGAACCGGTTAGGTAAATTATTGTGCATTCAACTTGTTGTGTTCATTGATTGTGTTCTATCTGGCTTCTTACCCCTCATTTTGGGCTTGCCTTGCGCTATTCCGATTTAAGACATGTTTAGTCAGATGACTTTGCCTATTTTGTGCGATTGCAAGGATGGACAAAATGTATAGGGTAAGAAGTTGAGACTTGCAATTAAGTCACCAAGTAAACTATCGAAGATCTCCCCTCTGCTCAGGGCAACGCTCTGGCAAATCAGTTTACAAAAGGTCATTTATGCATGAGGTTTAATATTGAAATCTTGTGATCTTTAGCGTAAAGAGTGCACGACTTTACGCGCATTTTACGCGAAAGGACGCGACCTGGAGGGTCAGTATTGAGGTTCACCAGCTTTTCAGAACAGCATTCTGAGGTCTCGCGTAGTCTGGTAATTCGCATCCTCGTCAGCAAGTGGTCCCTGCTCATTCTCAGTCCACTAAAAGGTCTTGTTTCTGTTTAAAGCTCTAATTACACACTTCTACTTGATCTGGCTCATAAAGAAACCCGGTCCGCGTCGTAGTCAAGATGTCGTTGCAATCCGCCTACTCATAAGCCCTCTGGCTGAATGCTCGAGTCTACTAGCCTTATTTGAGCTGAGCGAGTCGCTCTAAGCTGAAGTGACATCTCTGTCGGGGTCGCCTCCAGTCCGTCCCATGTCAAACTTGAGTTGCCGTTGATGCGTCTGAGCGTTTGGCAGCTGAGGGTAGTGGCCAGGGAGAGAAAACAGCGCTAAGAAAAGAAAGTACCGTCCGCCGCCATGGCTCCCAATGGTGTGCATACCAGTCTCCCCATTCGGCATGATGGGGAAGATCGCCATACGTAACGCCGGACGTGGGGGCGGCCCGCATTGAGTTCAAAAGTCCAGTCCCGCTATTTCGGACCCTGTTGAAGACCGTTACTGCTCGTTATTTACGCCACAACGCCATTTGGGAAATGAACAGAACGGCGCACCGATAAATGGGGAGAGATTGCGTATCATTGTGTGCGCATATCTTGTATACTGTGCCGACTTCAACACTCCATATCCAGCTGGGCCGAGGCCCTGTTGGTTCCATTGCTCAATGCGAATCCAGTCAATCACCCTTGATGCCGTTTGGCGGCTACTTTATGCAGGGATGCGTCGAGAGATCGAGACTGGTTCCTGCTCTCGCTGGCGGCATGGAGATGGTGTCACACGGGCGGGAAGCCTACCCGGTAGGTCCATGTCGATTCAAGCGCCAGCCCTCGTCTGGCTTTGCTCAGCGAGAAATATGATTGAGCAATTGAGGATGCATTGTCTTGCAAGGGGCGACATCTAACATCTTCTTCATCCTGGCTTCTGATGATTTGTACCCACGTGTCTTGGCATGCCTGTTAGGCCGAATTGAAAGGGATTGATAGATCGGTAAAATATTTGCCGACTGGACTTGACGGATCGTAAGCATAGGGGACCCACCAAACCTGGCAAACTAAGGTGAATACGGCATGCTGGAAATCTTATGTTTGCTTTTGCTAAAATCTGCTGACTTTCGTACCGCAAAGAGCTAGAGGTAAGGAAGTCGCCCCAAGGAGATAAGCCATGATTCGGGGTCAGGGTCTTGGACGGGGAGGGAAGCGCCCTGTCTGTTCTTGCACTCATAGCCTATCACCTGAAGCCTCAGTCTTCAAATACAGATTATTTTCCCGCCTTTGCCAGTGCATCATCATCTCCAGTCTCCTACTCAATGCCACCCTTTTTTCTGTCATGAGAGTCACAACCGAAATCGACACGGCCGGCCAGGTCAAGCAACCATTACCACAAGCACCCCATGATATCCAGGTGGCTTTTGGAAGCAAGCTCCGCATTGTAACTTGGAATAAGGGGGATGACATTGAAGGTGTTGATCGGCCGCTGCTCGAGTCTATCAGTCGCTACGAGATACATCTTGGCGTATTCTTTACTTCCATGGCCCCGAAATCCTTTGAAATGGTTTTGAGGGTTGACAGCATTTACACGTACTTCCGGAAGGTTTCACTGGAAGACTGTGACGAGCATGAGAAGAAACTTGACGGCTACGCTCTGATTTTCGCTGCACGATGTTCCGGTCGTCTTGGCTATGCATTCCCATCCAATGTTTGTCTTGATGAGGTTTTAAGCTTTGTCTACGGTCTCAACTGCGTCCGTCGAGGCAATGCCACGAATGGTGCTGCCAGATGCCTGAATTTGGCATCAAGGCTCAAGTCAGACGCTGCAGACTGGCTGCAACACAAGCCTGGAGGCGCAGCCATCCAATTCATCATCAAGTGCTACAGGGCTTCGGGGTGCCGGGCTTTGGAGAACGAAATGAAAATGGAGAACCCAACAAGGTTACTGTTCAATATTTACATCATGTGTAATGAGAAAAGGGCGCCACCTGGTCAATATATCCAACCCAAGACTCCACCATCCTTGAAAGGCAGATGCAGAATTGAAGAGACGCACGATCTGAAGCGATCCGGTACTGAAACTCCTGTCAAACAAAAGGAGGATTATATAGCGGATGATTCGACTTTGCACAAATGTGAACACATCAGAGCCGCTACGTGTCGGAACCTGACCTCCATTGCGTTGGCCTACTGGAGAAAGGTGGAAGGTTCCCCCGGTTATAAGATCGTTCAACACAATACTGCGTTACGAGCTTGTCACCTTTTATTTCGTGCAAAGGAATATAAGGCTAGTCATGACAAGACGCTGCCTGAGCCATGTATCGAATGCATTTCGGAGACCTTTATGAGGAAGCAGCTCAAGGGCGGATTGGAATGGGCAATTTCGGAAACCGAATCACTTCTGTCGCTGCCTCTCTCGCCTCAGCTTGAAATCTATGATCGGATGAGTTACTGCGAAGGAAAACTAAATATTCAGCAGTTTGACCTTGGTGGGAAATCTCTGTTTAAATCTCCTAAGCAGATCATTGCCGCTTTGCAATTTAAGCGCGATTTCCAATTGGAGGAGAAGGACTATGGTGTTGTACGTGATGATTCTGATGCACAGGTTATCTATGCTGTTGCTTGCCTGTTGGAGTCGAATTATAGTCCCCCAAACGGCCTGCAGCAGGATGGCCTCCTTGAGGTTTTTGATCAATTCATAAGGCGGTTAGACCATCAGAGTACTAGTTGACTGACTGCTTGGTTTGTCTGGACCTTCACAATCTGCTGCGGAAAGATTTGTTATCTTTTTCTCTTTGTATTGCCATTTTTCTTCTTTTCTCTTTAGTACAGGCTGATGGAATCGACCATTATTTGCTACGTTGTTCAAGAGACGACACCCAAGTGAGTTTCTGCCATCCGGTGTAGATTGTGAATGCTCCCCTTGCCGCTTGTCGTCCTCGTATATGTTATGGCGCGTTGTAAGCAACCCAGGATCAAACAATTTCAATCAGAGTTCAGCACAGAGCTGCCACTTTACAGCAAGATCATACTCACAGCCGCAGTCATCTATGTGAGGAGAGGAGGGCGACACGTGTTAAAGGAATGACGATAATTAGCGACCCTCATTTCCAAGGTCATTCGAAACTCCCGATCAGTGCCGCCAGTCACCGAGAAACTCCAGGTTCTCCTTACAATCAGAAGATTTTGTGCTTACCAACGATGGAGACCTGTGGCTTTTCGAACCTCTCCATCTGCACAAAGCAAATAGCACATCGTTCGTTATAATATTTGCCTATTTAGTGATATAAATCCTAATGGTAATGTGAATATAATCACCGAAAATATGATCACCCACAATGATCATCCAAAATACGATCACCCAAAATATGATCACCTACAATGATCACCCAAAATATGATCACCTACAATGATCACCCAAAATACGATCATCCAAAATATGATCACCCAAAATATGATCACCCAAAATATCCCACAATGATCACCAAGAGTATGATTCAATACACTATCGCCGTCATCTACTCTTCGCAAACTCAGCACAAGACTGCTTGATATGGGCCAAATCTTGCTCGATTTCCAACATAGCCTTTAATTCCTTTTCATGCGAAGGAATCTGGTCCTCTAGTTGCTTCACCTCCTTGCGAATATCGTCGCATTCCGCTTCAACAGTTCCCAGCTTTTCGCGGAGACACTTACTTTCTTCCCTCATTGACTTCTTTCTTGACGCGGCATCAGATTTCATCTCGTTGATCCATTCTTTCATAATACCAACGCCCTCGGGACATTCGTTTATCCAAGCCTCAATTTTAACCAAAACGGCCTCGGTGGTTTCTGGGTCGCTAACTTGCCCTCGTAGAATAGACGCCATATCTTCCCTTTCCTTAAGCTTTTGTCGACGGGAGCCAAGCCCTTGCTTCATGCTCAACAATTGAACCTCCTTCTTCGCTATTACCGGTCGTCCTATTTCCAATCTCTCCTCTTCCCTTCTCAGATCCTCAAAAAAGCCATGGGATTTGATCGATACAGATTGTGAAGACCTGGAGGTGGCGGGCAGACTAGTGCTGCGGATGACGGGACGGATCGGTGAAAGCGAGGAATCGAGATCCGGTGGTGTCAATTGCTGAGTGGACTCAATGCGTTCAGCAAAATAACTGCGAAGCTCTTCGGTGTTTACCTGCGACGGAATGCTTTTCTTCTCGACCAGGCACTGTGCAACAGCTAGTGCAAAAATTCCACAATTGAAACCATCTCGTTGTTGGGGACATTCCTGTCGCGCGTCAGACAAACTTATTCAAGGGAAACAAGCGCATACCTTCTCCCAAATAGTGATCTCAGTAGTGGTTCTAATTGTCGGCTCTTTTGATACCCATGATCGTAGACGATTAACTGACATATCGATGCCACTTAAAGAGTTGTAATGATGGAGGTGGCCAGTGGTTGTGTTAAGGTGACAAAGCGACCAGTGATTGGACTTGCTGAGAAAAAATATAAGGTCGGTTGCAGAGACACGTTTCCTACGCGTAATAGACTCCTTTAAAGGATACCCAGGCTCAAAAATATACCAGCCGTGAGGAATGTTTTGAAACACTTCTGTGCATCGTTGTATATCAACACTTTGAAGCCATTCATCACCCTTCAAGCGAGATATAGTACTGCTCACAGGCTCTGTTGGAATGTCATGAGACGTCGCATCGCTAGCAACAGAAATAATACTAGGCGGTATATCGTGATCCGTGTTGTGAGAGCCGGAGCTGCAGTGGTCCATCGTCGTGTGGCTAGTGCTCGGAGCCGATTCACCCGTATGGTTTTGGTAAGATGAGTAGTGAGCAGTTACAGGAGCATCTGTTGCCTTATCACAGGTGCTATTTTCAATAACACTCTTGGCATTTTGTTTCTGTTTTTCCTCCCGGAGTTGCTTGAGGCACTCGGCAACATCATCAGGAAGTTTGACTTTAGCGAATATTCTTTGCGTAACTCTTTTCACTTTAGAGCCTTTGACTGCCTTGGCCATACACCCGTCTGCTTCCCACATCTCTGCAGGTTCTCGACCTCCCTTCATGTAGGCTTTAATGATCGGATTCATTTGCCTTTGGATATGCGGGCAACTCTTGTTCTTGGGTGCATAGTTTTCCGGCCACCATCCTGTCTGTTTTCCATCTGTCGCTTGGATCCTTCGTTTTTTATGGCCGCCGCCGCTGACTTTATTTTTTGAAACTTCTCCATGTTTTTCTGAGTCACAGAACACATCCGAGGGCTTTTTATCATCGCTGGTTGTTCCATGATTCGAAAATTCGGGCTGACATCGTGCATGGATAAAGTCCCCTGAGACTTCTGCTTGCCTCTTCCGCTGGGACATCCTGGGAAATACGATGACTCGAGAACCTTAAAACGCAAGAACACTCTCAAGAGCCGGTCAGATTACTGAGCTTGGCTGTTGGTCGAGACTCGGCTGATCAATTGATCTCAGCCAAATGGAGGCGGCACAAATCGAGATTTTGAGGAAAGACGAAGCAGAAAAAATACCGAAACCCCCCAGGTGTTGTAGTGCTTGGGTGTGATGATATAGATCGAGCGGGATGGCGGCTTTATTGGTTTAGGCGTCAATGATTTATTTCGTGTCGTTTGTCTTGACCAGGTAGGCGTCGAGTCCGACAAAGAGTTTAGCAGCTACTTTAGCTCGCGATGGCTGGCGACACGTGCGCAGCATTTGGGCATATATCGCGCTACGCGTCCGATGCAGAACACGTCCAGGTCAAGGCGCACTAAGCGGGGTTGTAAGGAGCAGCCGTCCTGTAATAGAGGATCCAAGATCGCCCCGCATCAGCATCACCTCAACACCATGATTCTTGCCTACGTACCCTACAGAGCTGTTTCTTCAGGCGACATTTTTTCCGCTTCCAAAACAACAGCAATAGTTAGCGGGGCGCCAGGAGAAAAAGATTTAGGAAGTCAAACTTTCTTTATGACGCATGTCGCCATAGCGCTGAATTTCGCATTTGTTCTCAAATGTTTTTATTTTTTTTAAAACCTATTGCGGGAACAAATTCTTCGTCTTGGCATGGTCTCGTTTGCATTTTGCCGCCCTCGCAAACTTGGTTGGCATTATTATGAGCATAAAACAACATGAAGAATGAGGCAAGGTTAATATGGATTAGAATCTCTTGTTGGCGAGACCATTCATGCTCAAGAAGTGGCCGGGCCTCACTTGATTGGAGGCTGGGGGGTAATGTGGCTTTGAGTAGTGGCTGTGGCTGTCGGCGTAAGTGCAGGAGACGAAGACAAAAGGCCCGAAAAATTAGTCCCGCCCATCTCGCCCCAAACTCGTCCATCATCTTGAGGCACGAAGAAGCTGATAAATTTTTCGCGTACAGCCACCTAATGGCTTCGTTATGTTGAGTGCACAGAATGTGTTCGAGAGATAGCGATATCGGAAACTGTCTTTCATCCCATCATGACGACTTGAATTATGAGCCCCGCCCGAGCAGCTTCAAAGGTCAGGGGTACAAGCGACAGAAAGTCAGACATCATCACCCACGGCCTCTATCGCCACCGCTTTCGACCGCGGTCACCATGCATTTATCGTCGAGGAAGCGATTGCGAGATCATGATGGCCCTATGCGCCAAGACGAAGCCCCCGAAGCCCCCGAAGCCCCCGAAGCCCCCTAAGGAGACCACTCCACGCCTCAGCCGCTCCCAACACTCTCGAACTACAGCACAGATTCCATCCTCAGCTGGCCCAAGCCATGGAAATTAGCCGCAGGTATCGAGCGCTTCCGGTCATTCATGTTGACTGGGACTGGTGGGTGGCAAATGCCATCGAAAAGCGCGACGGCTCACCTTTCAAGTGCGTTCAGTGCTTCCCTGTAGGACAGAAGATTCTCGGGTGCGCAGACTGCGTGGGACACCTGGGGAGAGGTGCGTTATCGGCAGCAGCGCGGCTGCACACGCAGTTGGGATGCGAGCACATGTTTCCTGACGAGCTGAAGGATCTCACGCCGGTCGAGGAGAAGCTGATTGCGCTGAACTCGTGCTACGGCTTCATCACCAAGCACAGCGTCTCAGATGGACACAGACAAGGCGCGACCTACCCGAGACATGTGAAGGGACATATCACGGTATTCCCAAACAACGTGCAGGAGCTAGCAACGAATGTCCTCCCACATCCGCTCTTGAAGGTCATGGATGATGTCCATATATCATGGCAGGGGCAGGAGAAACCAGCGCCGAGTGACCTGTCAACGTTACTATCGGTGCGACGTAACGCCGTCGAGAAGGCATTGCTGTGGCTCAAAAGGCACAATCCGTTGTATGCCGACATCGAAATTGACGAGGCGAAATTGGATAGTTGGGATGCGCCGTCACACGGAGTGCCTTCCCAAGTTTTTGATCGACTGGAACGGAATGAGCCTTCGGCAAGGGAGAAGATGCAGACGGCACACATTGTCCCACCCACAGAGCGCGATATCGACGATCATGAACCGGTAGATATCCAAGAGATCATGGCTTCGTTAGCCGAGGGCCTAAGCACATCAGGAGAACCAGAAGTTGATGGCTTCGCCTCTGGTGAGGATGGTGACGATTGGGTCGGTAATAACAGAGATCGAGTGGACGAAACCGAATCATCCGGCATGTTCAACTTGGACGGGCACCCAGACATCCCAGATGCGGAGAAGCTACGGTATCTCGTCAAGTCCATGGGTGAGGTGGGGCCCGGGGAGCATACACACCGAAGTACCTGGAAAGGGTCAGCCAAGGTGAGGCACGGGGGCGCCGTCGAGCCTTACATCGTAGTTTCCCGTGGTGAAGTCTTTGCAGATTCCTTTGACACCTGGTTTCTAGCCAAAGCATTTCCCAGCTTGTTCCCGCTGGGAAAAGGCGGTCCCCGGCAGGCCGAAGAGCACTCCAAGGATGCGACAGGGCAAGTACATTCTATTTTCGAGCTGGAAGCCGCTGCGCAACACCTCGTATCGTCCCGGAACATGAGCTTGGAGGCTTGGGTGAAAATGGTGATCCAGCGACACGGCGGCCGCTTTGCAACGCATCCTGTCTTTCCCTTTCTCGTTTTCAATATAGGGGTGCGGTCTAGAAACCGCCGCGTGAGCATGGCAAGCATGCGGAGGAGTGATTTCCCGGACGTAGAACGTACCATCCAAGACTTGACCGCGTCAAGGCTTGAGAAGGCGAGGGGAGAGCTAGAGGCTTGCGGTAAGACTGCCGATCCAGACGTCAACCGGCTGCTGAGGAACCTGTCACTTTACGGCTACCGTCAGCCGATGTCAAGGGAGAGCCGGCTGACGATGCGGCGGAAGATCAAGTCCCTCATAATTCGGTACGGCATCCCCGCCATCTGGTTCACGCTCAACCCAAACGATATCACGAACCCGATAAAGCTCAAGCTGGCTGCATACCGTACCCGCGAGACAGGCGGAGCCGAGGAATATCTAAGAAGTCTTGATCAGGCGTACAAGAGGGCTCGACTCGCGATATCGGATCCCCTCAGCTCGGCAATCTTCTTCCATCGGGAGATCTCCATGTTCTTCCAGTACTACGTGATGGTTGGGAAGGATTCGGTATTCGGGCGGGTCAGCCAGTACTATGGGGCAGTAGAGACCAATGAAAGGGGCGCGCTCCACCTCCACGGCCTCCTCTGGCTGCAGGGTAATATGTATCTGAGTTCCCTTCTCAGCGACGTTCAAGGAGAGGAGCAAGCGGCATATCGGCAGCGAGTGACCGAGTATGTTGACAGTGTCTTTACGGAGGTTCGTTTATGCCACACTCGGAGCTGGCATGTTGGTGGATAAACGCTCACATGTCTGACAGGATCTCGATGAGGAGTCTTTCGCGAGAGTGCGAGCAGGGAGATCGGTGACGTCTGACGTGTCGTCGCTATTGGAGAGAGCATTCCAATTTCCCCCGACTTTCGAAGAAGAAGCGAACTTCTGCGCAGGTGCCACACAAATCCACATGCATAGCCCTACATGCGTCAAGTACGCGATCGGGAGACGCGGAACGAAGCAGAATCCTTGCCGATTCGGGGCGCCTTGGAAACCAGTGGAGAAGACTTACTTTGACGAAGACGGGCTATTGCGGCTTCGACGCAGCCACAGCCTGGTGAACCGATGGAACAAGGTAATGGCAGTGGGGCTGCGACACAACCACGATATATCCTTCATTGTGACAAAATGTAAGGGTCTGGCGCTCGTTTACTACGTGACTAACTACGCCACCAAAGTGGAGGATCCGGTGTGGAAGCGTGTGGTGGCAGCCAAAGAACTAATTCGGCTCCTGGGCGATGATGGTACTGGGGATCAGTCGAGCAACGGGCGAAGTCGAACCGAGGGCGACAACCGTCACAGCCAAGCGCGCCGATTTCTGCTGCGAATGGCCAACAGAATCTTCACGGAACGGGCGTTGTCGCAGGTCGAGGTGTTGGCCCATTTTCAGGGATACGAGACAGAACTTACAAACAGCACCGCCTGGACGTTTCTGAACGTCTGCACTCTCTACTGGCACATCTTCCGGCGATGGCCCCTCCTGCGCCGTGCGGCCGGCGAGGGCGAGCTGGACGAGTCGATCGGGGAGACGGTGCTGCTGGGAAAAGCCGGACAGAGGATCTCGCTGTTGCAAGCTTACCCGTACCGCGGTCAGCGACTGGAAGGGTTAGCTCTTTACGACTATATGTCGGTCGTCAAATTGAAGCGGAAGGGGGGATGCGTCCGCTCGGGTGAAGTGGAACTAGACAGGGCCTGGCCGTTGTCGGCATCGTGGATCCAGACACTGCGGCATCCAAACCAGCTTGCGGCGGTCTGCTTAGATGGCTATTTAGGCATGGATTTTACTGAGGAGGATGATTCCTACTACAGGAGGTACGTCCACCCCGACCGACAAACTGCAATGGTGCGACTCTTCAGGCCAAGCGTATATCCGAAACTTGTATAAGACGCCAACACAGAGCGCTGACAATTGTCATGACCGGTTTTAGAGAAGCAGTACAACACCTTGGCCTCTTTATTCCTTGGCATGCTTTCCTGTGCGAGTCATCTGGCGAGATAAACAGGATTTGGGAGACACAGAAGACATGCCTCTCCAAGCGCATGACGTGGCTAGCGGACAACATCCAGTTGCTGCGGCGATCGGCCGAGGACGTGGCGCGGGATGCCAGGCAGTGGGCGGCATTGTCCGGCGAAGGAGATCCCACTGCCGACGCAGTCAGATCAGGCAGTACGGAAGGGCACGACGCACAGGGCGTAGAGCACCGGCCTGGTGGTGTCGGTTTGGCGACCCGCCTGATAGACGTGCTAAGGAATGCGATGACGAGAAAAGAGATCACAGCCGGCTCAAAAGAGATCTCTTCTATGGCTGAGCAAATGTACCGCTTCCAAGCGACTGCCCTCGACTCCACCGACGATCTTCGCGCTACGGTCATCCCTGATCATGATGCGCACATCCTAGGAGGTTCAATCTCGCGGGCAGAGATCCCCCGGCAGGAGCAGCTGAGATCCATCAAGTCGCAGCAAAACGGTCTCTCCCGCTAACGGGAGAAGATGATCCAGGGACTGCAGAATCAGTTGGGCGGCACAGCAGCCGCCGACGGAGTCGCGGCGCACAGCGGGTCCGACAGGCCCGGCCAGCAAGATGATCCTACCACGCATGCCGATCAAAGGGGCCCATCTCGGGATACGGGTCCATCGACGGGCGTCATGTTCGGCCCATCCACATCCTTTGGCGAGACCGGAAGGCAAGTGGCCGAGTCCTTCAAACTGAACCAAAGACAAAGCATAGCGTTACAGTTGATATGTCGCCAACTTGACCGGATGCGGCGCGACGACAACGAAACCCCCCAACTCTGCCAATTCATTGGAGGTGAGGGAGGCACCGGCAAGTCTCGCGTCATTGCTGCCATCGCGGAATTGTTCGTTCGTACGGGACAATCCCATCGCCTGCTATTGACGGCGACGTCCGGCACAGCGGCCGCGAACATCAATGGAACCACTATCCATTCCGCTTGCAGATTCTCTAAAGACACAGTCTCGAGAGTAGGCCGCGCCGGTGACCCAGACGGCTTCGCATCGTCTGGCTCGGCAGCTCTCCGCATCGACGGGCAGACCAAGACGGACTGGCAGGAGAAACAGGTCTTGATCATAGACGAAGTCAGCATGCTGGGCGCTCGGACGCTGCATGCTGTCAACGAACAGCTCTGCAGATTGAGAGAGTCTGCTCGAGACTTCGGTGGGATTCCGATAGTCATCTTTTGCGGAGACTTCCATCAGTTCCGTCCCGTGCAGGAGCGATCGATCCTCCTCCCCAGCGCCTCCACTACCTGGGAAGGAGATAATGGCTTCGGCATAGAACAGAGGCGGCAACATGACACGGCTCACGCCCTGTGGAGGAAGTTCACCACAGTGGTGCTGCTAGATGAGCAAGTCCGTGCCGCGCAAGATCCGCGACTACGTGGGCTCCTGACACGCATTCGGAAAGGGGTACAAGACCAGTCGGACGTAGAGTACCTAAACAGCCACTGTTATCAAGAAGGCAGACGGATCCCGTGGGAGTCAGGCATCACAGTGGTGACGCCGCTCAATAGAAACCGCTGGAACCTGAACATCGAAGCAACGCTTGCCTTTCGCAAGCAATGGCAGCGGCAGGTTCGGATATTCGTCTCCGAGCATAGATGGAAGGACAATGAGCCGACGGAGGAAGAAGCCATCATGATGTTGGGTCAGGGCGACGACAGCACCATCCCGGTGCCCGCCATCTTCATGTTCGTACCTGGCATGCCCGTCGTCGTAAACAAAAACACCCATCAAGGTCTGAAACTGGTGAACGGCGCCAGTTATACGGCCCAGCACGTTGTTCTCGACAAGGCTCACCCGGGCCACCAGATCGACGCCGATACCGTGCTCCATTTTGGCCCGCCGGCGGGGATACTGTTGGGGTCGGAGACGACGAGAGACTTCCGCTTCATTGGTATGCCCCCCGGTACGATCCTCCTGACGCCTACGAGTGTCAAGATAGAGTGCCAAAGGAAACGGCCATGGCAGCAAGTCGATGTCTCGCGCAGAGGGCTGCCATGTGCGCCAGCGTTTGCATGTACGGACTACAAGGTGCAGGGAAGAACGTTAGATCTGGTGGCGCTGGAGCTGCGAGGGACCAGGACCACCAACATTGATGGCCAGGCGGTCCCGAGCCAATGCGACCCTTATAGCCTGTACGTACAGCTGTCGCGGTGCAGAACGCTGGACGGCATCATGCTTCTGTCTAGGGCGCGAGAGCATGACTTGATAGGGAACACGGTACCGGCGGAGATGGCCCAGGCTGAACTGAGGCTGGAGCAGCTGAGCGAGGAGACACTCAAGGGCGCGGAATCCCAGGACTGGCTAGAATAGATTTGAATAGGGTTGAAACTAATTCGATTCGAAGGAAGAAGGCAGAGATAAAGCAGGGAAATTGAATATAGGAAGGGAAATGCGATTTTGGTTCGCCAGGTTTGACGGGGTCCGGCAAACACAGCCGATGCCTTGCGGATTAGTATTGACCCGCTGTTTCCCCACTTCGCTAACGTCAACGATGTTGGCCAGCTAAGAAAAACGCGATTTGGTTTGGCACGAACTTTACACGACGTCACGTTCAAAAGCACGTGAGATTTGTGCTTGGGTTTTTTTTGGAGCCCCGCTTCTTCGCCCGTCCTCTAAGAGCCTTTCGTTCCTCAAGGCACAAAAAGGTTGCTGAAGCGAGTCAAGGGAAGGGGTGAAAGTGGTATGGAGGCTGACACGAACCGACGAAGGAAAGGACTCCGTTACTTTACTAGATGAAGCCTACTTCATCCAGAGCTATGATGATTTGCTGTAACCGTACAAACAACAATCAAGGGCTGGCGATGGTGATTGCAACAAGAGCTGGCATGCTCCATTGCTGATTGAAGAATGGTCTCAAACTGGCGTTGTTCTGTTCTCACTGTCGCGCCGATTGAACTGCCAAATCGCATTTCATGGATTGAGCTCCAGACGTAATGAAGGGCAAATCAGACCATACTTTACTGATGCCTGTGTTGATGGAGTAAGCCTTAAAGCGGAATTTTTGCATAAACGTAATCCAGAATATCCTCTCCTAACATGCTTATTCCATCTCATTAAAAATAGCATCCATTCCATCCCGTACGTCTCCATATTTGCCGTCGGGCTCTCTCATCACCAGCCCCAACCATGTGCGCCTACAGTTCCAAGCCCGAAGCGGCCAGAGTCAATTCGAACGACAAACCTACACTGCCATCCTCAGATCTCACTCAAGTAGCGCCTAAGATAAGATGAATATGTTTGCCGAAGACTGTGATACGATCATTTTTGGGTACTGTCTTCAATTTCTGACAAAAAGCTTGTAGGTGGTGGATAAAGCCTTTCGCTTCCAGCATTGACTCTGTGCGGCTGGAAAATTGGTAAGAATTGTAAAGGTCGAGAAAGTTGCAATTATTTAAATTACTTTCGTTTCGTACTACGTAGCCTTCAGTATCTTGTCTAGTCTAGCCGTAAGATAAGGTAGTATCGTAGGCGGCTTTCTCTCTTTGAGGCTGGTCCCTCTTGCGTCGTCCTTGGGTAGCGTCGAACTAGATGTGGGTATTGAGCTTGCTATCTCGTGTCTCTGTCTAAGATCAAGTTGCCGGTCTTGTGGTTGGGTGATGTTTCCAGAACAACAGTAATATTTGCTTACAGGAGACCTTGCAGGCCGATGTAATGGAACCGAGAATGCAAAGGTTTTCCCAGGAACTTGTAGCCGGCTCTGGATAAAGATTTAATGCCGCCGGCAAAGGGCAAATGTTAGAACCCTACAAACCCGAACTTGAGCTGATGGCTTACATTCCCAACAGTTTGAGTGCATCTTTAGCGGTTTGCCATAGGTACTGATCCTTAGTACGAGTGGGCTCAGCTTGGAACTCAGATTCATACAGTGGCGAAGAGACTGTTAGAGCTGATCGTGGGTAGACCTGTTCGCTGGAAGTCCCGACTTCCACGGGCATTGGTGAATCCATTGTAGCCAATTCCCAGTTTCCTGGAGTATTTGGTCTCAATCGCAAGATACCAATCCCCGAATGGTCCTGAGGTGATTGGAGACAAATAGGGTGTTGGGCAGTAGGACGATGTTCTGATGGGGCAATGGCCTGGTATGAACTCATGTTGTTTGGATTTGAATCATATTGGAAGGTTGAGCGAGATTGAGAAACCTTTTGGTCAGATAGACAAGGAGAGACCAGTAACTGGGACGTACAGCAAGGTCGAGGAGGAAACACAGCAGAGTGTTGCCGCAATACTCTCTCATGGGTCACGAACTGCCCCATAGATGGCAAGACGTCCATAGCAGGTATTCCTAAGAATTGGGAAACCGAGGGATCTGACGAGACTGTTGCGTGCCCCCTAGTCACGGAACCACTATATGACGTAGGTAGAGGTTGTGAGTCTGTACACATTCCAGCTAGAGAAAGAGCTTGTCTGGGAGCATGCTGCGACGGAGCCCTTTTTTGCGGTGGCTGCGTTGCAGAATGCCTTTCACCCACGAGACTCGTTGGAGGAATCACCGTGGCGGCTTGCTGAGGTGGTATGTGAGGCTGGACTTGATTTTGTTGCACCAGCGAAGAAGCTTGAACAACGAACGAAACAGGAGCCTCTGGGGCCAGAACTGAATCTTGGGACCATAACGTGGGGTCAAGATTTTCCAACAATCGTGCCGGAGCTTCGGACCTAGATGTAGATTTAGGCTTGAGAGCCTGGTGCCCACATGCTATCGAATCATGGAGCGGAAGATTCGGTACCGGCAATAGAGTCGGTAATGTCGATGGCCCAGGCACTGGTGGTGACTGCGATGTCTGTGTCAACTCCGTGCTTGTATAACTAAGATTCGCCGACGATATCTGTTTATAAGCTGGCTGAATTTGTAGTCTCGAACCCTCCACGTCATTTGATGAGCCTTGAGGCAGCGAAGAAATTCGGCCAATATCAGTGTGCGAAGGTTGGTGCTGGGCAACCTCACCATAAGGGAATCTCCAAGTAATGATAGATTGTTGAGCCTGGCTCTTCTCTTGTGCGCCGTTCATACATCTAGATGCCATTTGGGTAGCTTGAATTATGTTGTGTCGATTAGAGGCTGGTGGACTGTCGATCACTTGTCGCTCGAATTGTGAAAATTGTTGTTCCAAATCCAGGCCCTCATTGAGGAGATATTTCGATTCGATGCTGGGTAAGCAGTCTTCGCTTGGATCTCGCTGCGAGGCTGGCTTCTCTTGTCCGATGCTGACTTCTGGCTCTTCCTGCGTCTCAAGTATAATTTCCTGATCGCTCTCATCAGGACCAAGTTGCAGATTTCTTGAAGGTGAGCGACTTGGGAGCCGTGAGAATGGATCTGTGCAGCATAAGCCCATGTTAGTGAATCCTCCTAGTGAGCAAGAACGCTTACCATCATCGGCCTCTGAGTCCGGAATCTCATCGTCAGAACCATAATGTCTAATTTGAATCTTAGCTCCCTCCTTTACATAGTTGATAGCTTGTTGACTGTGCTCGATCGTCTGCGCTTTCTTATCATCCCACTCCTGAATATTATCGATATGAACCCAAGCCAGACTACTTTCACTGGGAAACTCGACACCATCAAAGAAAACGAAAGCGAAATATCGTTCGGAGCGCTTGCTCCCGTTGTGTTTATAGTCAAGAGCCCATGAGAAGGATTTGCTTGCGCTGTCATATTGGTAGCAGGATGGTATGCTGCTGAGCAGGCCCACCCGCTCGACAGACTCCCTGATGACGTATTCAAGATCGTCAAGATCGTCAAGAGGAAGAAGGATTCCGGCAAAAAATTGGTCTGATTCTGCCCAGTAAATGATATAAATTTTGCCTGGAATCAGGTTGATTTGAGGAAGAGAATCCCCGTTCTGGCCGTTCGATTGATCCTGGGTGTCACATTCTGGTTCTAGTGAAGGAGATAAACCGCGGGCTCGTATACAATGGTTGGCTCGACCATCGTCGTCTTTCTTAAAAGCTTCTCTCACAATTTGGTTGTTGTTCTCAAGCACCGAATCAAAGTGTATTGCTTCAGATGTATACTCAAGACGCCATCGCTTTAGAGGATTTAGACAATTAAATCCTTGCTTTCTCTTAGGACATTTTGCCTGCTGGGCGGTTAGTATGAGAAACATTTATTGTTGCGACCACCTAAGCCAGTCGATTCGAACCTTAAGAGTTTTACGGCCATAACATGTAAGTATAGCGCCCTTTTCCTTGATCCTCATGGTCGCGTAGTTCGCAATACCTGACGTTTATGAGGGTGCTGTAGCAGGTGACTCGTGTTCAGTGATATCTATAGGTCGGGCGTCAAGAATCATGGCATCGCCAAGGGCAAGATGTTGTGTCGTCTTCTAATTAGCCTCATTAGTTTTTGAACATTCTTCAAACTGTTCCCGGGTAGGCCATGATGGTTCAGCACGCTGATCACATTCCAGTAACAGCAAGATTTTGCTAACCTTGTTGAATCAGCCACACTAACTTAGTACCTACCGTTGAAAATCCCCGAGAGTGGGATCGTTTCAGTACAATACTGTCAAGCTGGTCTCAACCGCCAGAGTGGTTGTAAATGAGTGTGGAAAACGTGTGGCTTGTTCGTCTCGTCAAGATGTCTCCCAAGAATAAGATGCGCCAAGACAAATCCAAGGTAGGTATACCTTGAGATTCAAATACCGGCCGATTGGGAATACAATTATATGATACTAAGTACGTCCTTGAGACCCGGAGGAAGAATTCAGTAACCAATGGAGCAGGGGGATCAATCATCAGTGCCTACACCTTTCAAATACCCATTTGTTGGGGCTTTAGAAAACGCTCAGGTCGCTGAGTTCAGTTCAGCCCATGCGGACCCTCTATAGGGGCGATGCAAGCGGCCAGTTGCGCTATCGTTAGTACCATCACTAAGACAATTAGTCTCCTGAATGGAATTTAGTGCGGTACTTGAGATTATATGCAAAGTCTCTTTTTGAAACAAAGGGAATGAGGACTGTGACAAGACTTCAAGAAAGCCGTTGCAAGCGCTCGTAAGAAGTTATGTGGCGCTTACCCTTTGCATCAAAGGTTTGCAACCGGAGGCTCCGAAATTCCATTACGTATTAAGGTATCTCAGAGAGGCGCCCCGGCCGATCCTCGCATGTTATCTTAGATTAGATTACCAGTTTCCTTCACATGGGCTAGCAGCAGGATGACAGGCCATTTGGGGCCCTGGCTATCCGGAAAAGGAAACGATCTAGTACCTGTCCATTTGTATAGCTTTGAAAAGGGGACGGGGTCAGTCTCAGTAAGATTGGTGCTACAACCGTGCCATCTACGTATGTCATGGCAGAGATTACTATGCAGGCAAAGACTGAGCATGTTCGCGATTCATACGAGCTTGTCCTCAGGGTAAGGAAAAACAGCGGAATGGCTTACACCGAAAACCGCTGATCTCCCACTGTCATCTGTCCGCTGTTTTTCCTTACCCCCTAGTTGTTTGAGCGTAATGCACCCATACCACTTTAAAAAGGGGCCGCTGTCGTTCCATGTGTTCCGAGGTGCTCTAACAATAAGGCTTGCGACTGGTCGAGTCAACATGGAACGTAGAACCTGTTCCTGGCGCTAGGATTCGGGTAGGATCAACCCTAGCACCCGGCCTCATCATTCGATATCTCTATCACAAGTCGTACTTGCAAACGGCGGTTGCGATACCCCGCATTGTCTGGAGTATCAGCCCCGGGCACCCCCCACGCATCCATAAACGGGTGTACGTGTACAAAATAAAGTATGGCATCATCCGCAGACGAAATTTACTATAGGCCTTTAACGGCCCAAAAAAGTAACCGATCAAATCTGATCCCGAAGACTAACATAGAGTTTAGAGATATTTATTCTGTTGGTAACATATGCAGGCGGCTTCTACCATGGTACCTCGCCGCAGTAGGGGCTCTGGTTGAGAATCGAATTGGTGCGCCCAAGCATCTAGAATTGGCTGATCCTTTGCCCTACGATGGAAGGTCCATTTAGTTATCTCTCTGCTGAGGCAAAAATACTATCATTGCTGCGGTGGCCTGCCAAGTGACCCGACATCTAGAAGGTGATCAAATTGCGGTGGGATGTGATAACTCATACATGCTGCGGTGCAGAACAAGGTTGATTGGAGCCACTCGCGGCTCGAATGGTTTCCCGGGGGCCACCCTGCACCACACGCGCCATCTACGAGCGGCAGGTCGGCCAATAATAAACCTCTGTACGCATAATTCACATTCAGGCCCAGTGGCTTTTCAAGCCCCTTGTAATGACTCAGTGATTGTTGAGACGAGGCTGAGAAGCAACGAAGCCCGAACAATGGACTGATACTTGGCCATGATGGAGCCCATGACTAACGACCTCATAGACATGCAGGGCTGTTTTCCTTTTCTCTTGTAGTAGAGCTTCGCCAAGTATGATGTATCACGATAGCCATTTTCCAAGCCCAAAGGCTTGAAAGAAGCGGTATGTGATTTGATCCTTGAATTCTGCTCGTCAGGGATTAGATTGGGCTTGCGTGCGGCTGATGTCCGCCCGTATTTGTGTGAAAAAAGGAAATCGTCCTCCTCTTGATCTTGATCACATCTGCAATCCCGCTCTATTTTATTTCCCTGTTGCCTCCCTCTTTTGACATCCGCTTGTCTGTCAATGATTTGTCTCTGGTACACTGCGACACGAACACTGACATTAAATACCTGAGCGCCAGACTACCGTCCACAAAAGTCCCTGATCGTCGGAGTCGACGATAGGTTGGAGTTGCGTGAAAAAGCCGCTCAAGTAGTGAACGGAAAAGACCCAAGAGTGGACTCTACTCCCACGCTCTTAGAGATGGAAATCTCCATCAAGACCGAGCCGCCTTCCACACACAGTAAGTAAGCATGTCAAGTTTAGATGACATGAACCACAAGATCCTGCGTAGTTGCTGAGAACGCCTCACCAGGGCTCAGCTCAGGACTGATATGCCAATCTTGCTGTCCAACTATCGAATTGAGTCTCACTAACACTACAACAGCTGGCTATGAAGTGGCCCGATACCAAGATACGGCCCATGGACAGGACTCTACGAAGGCCTACCCGACCCAGAAACATTGCGACACCTGTGCCCCCTTGAATCATCAAGATTTTGTATCCAACAGTGCCGCCGTGGCACAGTATGTGCCTTCTGGCCCTACAGTTCTATCATGCCAACCCGCAACGGGCATTTGTGGCACCAAGGTTTGTGTCAAGCTCTCGTCTCGATATGACTTGTTCTCGTTGTAGACTCCGAGGCCAACATGGTTTTTGGTGTTCGGATTTCAGAGTTGCTATGCTCAAAACGTTTCTAAAGGCGTACAAAAAGGGTCAGGGTTTATCTACACTTGTAGTGGACATGCGCCTTAACCTTTGGTCCCAAACTGTGCAAACAGTAATGTGCCATTGTCACTGGTCCTCGACGGTCCTTCTGGAGAAGAAATCTCTCGCATTCCCATTTGTACCTTTCGGTATCTCGAGGGGTCCGGAGAAGACAGCGCGAGGTCGGCTAAGATACCTAAGCATGAGGACGCGGCACCTTTCACTACCATAGATCAGCCAAGTGCCTCGCCTGAACGTGAGCCTCAGTTACCATCAGAGCCTGGTACAAATACCTATGAATATCCCCCTCAGCAAGGACAATATGCCAATACACTCCCGCAAGGAAACAAAGAGATGGTTAGTACTTACAATAGCAGCACGACCTTCACTAACCCTCACTACCAGCAGCGTCCAACGGCTGGACAGATTCCTTATCCGGGCACACTAGGCAGCAAAGAGAAGGGCCCCGGTGGATTGGACACGTCCTTGGTTGGACGACCGCCTTTGTTACCCTTGGGATTGTCGTCTCCTTCCCATTCTAACGGCGCTCCCCAACTTGTCCGAACCAGCACCATCACTGCCAATGCTGGAAACAGTACAAGTTATCAACCTCAGTCGCGTCCTTCTGACAAGGCGATTTTGAAGATTTCGGGCAAGCTGGAATCGATGGCCGAGAACTGGACACCAGAGGAATCGGCCAACCGCCGTCGGATTGTCTCCTTCCGTAAGACACAAAAGGGATCGACTGTGAACACTGCCTGCCAATCAGTAAGCGTCAATGAGCGACCAACCAACAGTATCTGTATATCATGCATCTGGTGGGCCGAAAAGGGCGAGTGTTATGTCACTTCGGTCGACACTATCCACCTCCTCGAGCAACTTGTCGCAGCGCCGAACCGTTTCAGTGTCGAGGAGAAGAATCGTATTCGCCGTAACTTGGAACGCTTTCATCCGCAGACAGTCTCCAAGGCTAAGCCAGATAGTGAAGAGTTTTTCAAGATCATCATGGGCTTTCCCAACCCCAAGCCCCGCCACATTGAGAAGGACTTGAAGGTATTCCCGTGGAAAATTTTTGAGTCTGCCCTCAAGAAGATTATTGGCAAGTACAGTGTTGATCCCAGCATAGCAGCCTCTTCCCCCACAATGAACCAGTCCAACGGAGGTCATGCGCCTATGCCCATGCCTCCAGGACAAAGCATGACTCCAGCCCACCCTGATGCTCATACACATTTCTCGCTCCCTCAACACCACAACTGAATACTTTCATCTCGTTTACTATCAAGCCCCCAGTCTAGCTGAGGCTTTCCAGTTCAGGATCGTGATAATCGACGACAGCGTCTCTGACACTCGGTTCCGGCTCTCGCCACCATAGTCCGCAACAGCATGAACAACACATTACAAGCAACTCAATTGGTGTGCAAAGGCACGCTTAGAGAATAACTGTGATAAGGTTGAGAGGTTAAAAAAGGCTTCAGCCCCAAGGCATAAAGGCAAAGAACACTAATAAACACATACAGGCAATGTACTCATCGCCCTCACTGTTGCCTAAGATCTTGCTTTTGGATATAGAGAATAACACGAGACAACAAATGGGTTGTGGGTCATAGCTGAATGGCCAGTGAACGGCTCATGGACCTGCCTTCATTGCGATAACCCCATGGAAAGGTCTGAAGGCTGTGTTGAGTGGCCTTGCCAACATTGGAGGAAGGCCATGGCGGATCGATCTTGAACAGTCTTGCATTATTCACTTCCAAGCAACGCGTTGCCGCGATATGGAAAAAAAAAAAAGGATTCACTCTCCAGTGACTTAGAGTGGATGACGAGGGCAACTGTATGTCAAGGGGACTAGACGATGGAAGGGTCAAGTTAGAAAAGACCCAGGTGCGTATCTAATTAGCCTTACAGAGGGTGTTTGATGGAGTGGTCAAAATGGCGAGGTGCACTGCAGGGTAAGATGGTGAACCAGGAGACATGAATGATGTAATATATAAAGAAGATGCGATGGCTGTGTATATCATGTTCACAACTGAAATCGGCGTCATCACATCCGAAGAGATAAACGGACAATGTCACCGAGGGTATGCCAGTGTCCATTTGCCAATAAAAGTTGATCATAGCCCACTCCAACGTCGCCTAACAATGGATAGTCAGAAAATAAGAACGCGTGATCATGATAGCCCGCTGGAGGCTGGCTCTTTACATCCCGATGACAGTCGCCACATTATCGTTTCTCGCCACATGTTCAACTGGTGAACTGGCAACGAACATGCTTGAGGAGCGACGGTCTTAATTACCGCGCGCTCTACGCAGGCAGTCAGAAGTGGTATCTTCTCCAGAGGAATCTGATGACAACGCACTTTTGTGGGGGAATTGCAGAAGATTTTTCCAGGTCAAAGTACCATGAGCTCATCGGAACCCTGGCTCTCATTCCGCCTGGAAGCGATGGGTAAGGACAGCATACCAAACGGCTAGCAATTGCATAAGGATGCGGGAACACGTGCACATGAATACAGGGCACTGCCTTGGACCGTGGCCACTCTTCAAGTCATCCCTTTGAGCACGAGGAGGCAACTCTGCGGTACCGACAGGGGTCGAATCAATCAGATAGGTGATATCGCCGGTACCTGATATTATATGCTTTTTATACGAAGATTTAGGTACCTTTGATAATGCAGTCTGCTGATCGTGACTTTTAAACTCACTGCTGTGCCTCCTTGAGGTCGGTATTTGTGGCGTATCGATCAGCAGCCAATCAATACTGGGTCTAAACCCACAAAATACGGACATTGTGCCTTATCGTCACGTAAGGGATGGTGAGAGAGCACCGGGTGCAAATCATTTTTTCCGAGAAGCGACCAGGGCGAAATCTACATGTTGTCGAAAGTCTCCAGGTGCAAACTCTCTCCAATGGAATCGATCGGGGTATTGGCGAAAATTGAGGGCCGTGCTTCGTCAGGGACAACGCTGTCGACAGGGATCCGTTGCCGCTTTCGCAGTAGCTGTTAAGCTTATCTTCTGCCAGTACTGTACTCTAGTACTTCTAGGTATTTTCATTGGGCCGCAGCGATTGACAGCCTGCAATGGACCCGCACCAGCCACAGTGTTCTTCTCATTGGCCCTCGTGGTTGGTACAGCGTCGATTTCAGCTGTTAAAAAGGACATTCCAGTGCAACCAACCAACATCGTAGCAGACAATAAGGTTTATTGGTTCCATTCTTTGTCCAATATTTCCGCCCAACCGCAGTCATCAATTTCCACGTTTCCTAAGCTCAACAACTGCGGCATTAGCGCGACGGGAGACCTCAGGGCCGATACCTCGTATAGATTCCGATTTTGGCTAATTTAATGGTTTGATCGAAAGCGTGGGGAAAAGCCCAAGACAAACGGCAAACGAAAAATTCGACGCGTCGTCAGGGTTTTGTGGTTTAAAAGTAATAAATTGAAGAAAAACAAAGACCAGCCACGTGTCGTGACGTGATTGCTTATCGACAAGCCATGTCGCTTTGCCCTGACGCAAATTTTCACAAATCCCCGCGCGCTTTGCCATCGTTCAAGTTCCATGCCACGTTTACAGTCGATAGAGATGAACTGCTTATAGTTGGTGAGAAGAGTGATGCCTTACCCACGTCTTTCCACACCGTACTAGAAGGTGATTAGTATTTGAAGCTTTTATAAGACCCTGGCGAGTAATAGGCCATGCAATAATGCACGAACTCGAGCTGTTGTCGGATATGCGCCACTTATTTTTAGTGCACCCGTGTCATGTTGACTGAAGTATTTGGACTCCGTCCCACTAAGCCTGTTTATGTCCCTTATCGCTTCCTTTAGCGGTGATGTGTTAGAAAAAAAGACTCCAAGGTCAGCAACGCAGACTGCGCTCGTTCAGTTTGCTTCTCCAGCACCTCTACGCCTTCATGCTCGAAGGTTGTTCTCTGGAGCATAGATGAAACTAACTACAGCATTCCAACACCATTCCCATGTGAGTCATTTCCTTTCTAGACCAGAAAAGGTGGAATGGTCTCTGCATGTAAAGCTTCGACGGTCTCTTTGACGGGTCTGCTTTAGGGTATTCTGGGTTTTGGCGCGATAATTCAACAAACACTCATAGAGATGTATTCTTGGACCACTGTTGAAATCCACTTGTGCACCCATGACCATGTACGATGTGCCGCGACTACTGAATTGAACTACAAGCAGTTGTAGATATTGTCTTAGCAAACTTAGCGGGTTGAAAATTATATTTCTTGGCCGTTTTCTCGACCATCACGGCAGAATGTTACTTTGCAGAAAGAGTGACAAGAACTAATAGTTTGAGGTATATTGACCTTGCTAGTATTGGCTATTCGAGGACCTTGCCTTTCCGTGTTGTACATCAAGACGTTGACAGTCCCANTTTTCTCGACCATCACGGCAGAATGTTACTTTGCAGAAAGAGTGACAAGAACTAATAGTTTGAGGTATATTGACCTTGCTAGTATTGGCTATTCGAGGACCTTGCCTTTCCGTGTTGTACATCAAGACGTTGACAGTCCCAATCATAATCACATAGAGGGCACGCTCTCACCTCCTCACTTCTTTCGACTCTGATAGGTGGGAAGAACGGATGAGTCACACGTCAGAGATATATTTAAAACAACATTATATCTGGAAAACTTCAATCGCCATCCAGGCGGTATGCCCAGGAGGAACCCAGGCCGCAACCTAACCTGACACCCCCTGAAGTTCTACAATATCTTCATACTCGTGAATGTCCTTGACCGGTCTGGCCCCTGAACTGGCAGTAAGACCGGCCTTGTATAGCCTGACATCAGTGATTTCCTCGGCCGTCTTCACAGCATCCCCGGGTGAGGGCTCCTCATCGGCTTTGTTCTGAGCCTCTTCCTGTCGCTTATCAACCCCTTCAGCCTTGCCTTGAGCCTGCAGATGGATCGATAACCGCGCCCTCTGACTGGAGGTAGGGCTGAGGCGCTGGTTGAAGAACTCGATGACCTCAAGTTTGGTTAGGAGCTTAATCTGTGCGGCATCGCGCTGGGCTATCAAGAAGGTCAGTAGATGTTAACCACATAAAGCATGCCCTTTGTTAACTTACCAAGCTCGAAGTCGTAGTATTCGTTCGTGATTTGGTTCCAATGACGAGTGGACTCCTGGTCCAGGTTTCTGAGCTTCTCTAAACGCTGGATGATCAGACTTCGCTTGTGACCCTCGAATTCTGTCTCGCTCATCNCGGCATCGCGCTGGGCTATCAAGAAGGTCAGTAGATGTTAACCACATAAAGCATGCCCTTTGTTAACTTACCAAGCTCGAAGTCGTAGTATTCGTTCGTGATTTGGTTCCAATGACGAGTGGACTCCTGGTCCAGGTTTCTGAGCTTCTCTAAACGCTGGATGATCAGACTTCGCTTGTGACCCTCGAATTCTGTCTCGCTCATCTTCTCCAGAGTGTCTGCATATCTCATGAGGAAGGCCTCGATACGCGAGTCAAGAAACTCTGGTGTCATTTCACTCTGGATAAGGAAACGGAAACCGTACGTCGTCGAGAAGGCTCGAGGTCCGCTGAAAACGATGTATCCGAGTTGCTCTTTAGTCCGGAGCTGATCAAAGGCTGGCTCATGAAGAATTTGGTCCAGAAGTAGAGTCTTGGTTCGAACGTCGCGATCTTCTCTGCCACCAACATAGAACCAAGTCTCGACGCAGTGGTTAACATTGGCAGGATCCTTGAGGGTCTTTCTGAAAACGTAGTTGGAACTTTCGGTCAGAATGAGTGACCGCAGGATAGGCCACTGGGCCTTGGGCAAAACCCGTGGCTTCAGGATGGACTCGACCATATTGGTTGCTTTGAGAGCATCCTCCTTGTACATATTACCGTGTACGTACACTTCGATGAAAACCTGGCCAAGCATCTGCTTCTGGAACAGCCTGACATCTTCCAATGTGACACTTGGAAGCTCCGCTGCGAGCTCCTCTACTATAAAGTCCCGTTCGGGGGCATTGAGCCAATTGGTGTAATCGCCAACCTGGTGGTAGGATGATTGCAGCTGCCAGTTACTGTATCCTCGGACCAAGCGCTCCCTGATAATCTCAAAACGATCTTCCTTGATATCCAGGTCTCGCATTGTTGTGACGACTTGTTCCAAGAGCACGGGCAGCTTATCATTATAGCCGCTAACGTCCAAGAACAGGCCGCGCGAATCGAGACTGACGTTGTACTGCAAGCCAGCCAGCTCCGCGTCGTACGAGTACTCCTCGAGTGCATCACGGACGAGGTCTGAGAACAGTCGAGCCTTGACGTTGTTTTCTGCCGAAGCGTATATAAGTGGTGTCTTCAAGCTGACAATAACATTGGCGCGAGGAACCCAGAAGGTATCATCCTTCTTCCACCATGTCCTGGCAATGCTATCATTGCGAAGAACCCCGGGGTTCAGTGCCGGCTCGGCCACCTCCTTCTTCTCGACCTCGAGCTTGTTGGGAATGAACTGGTTCTTGTGAGGCAGGTGAAGGGCAGNTCCTTCTTCTCGACCTCGAGCTTGTTGGGAATGAACTGGTTCTTGTGAGGCAGGTGAAGGGCAGGCAGTCGATCTTTGGGAGAGACTGCGAAGGCTTTCTTGCACTCCTCCATAAGATCTTCGGGGATCTTTTCATGTCGATATTCAGTTCCGTACCACTTTTCCTTCTGGTCCCAGTTGCCAGGATAATTGCGTGATACAATGACCATGCGGAAGTTATCCGGACGAATCGTGGCAAGGGCTTTTTCGATCTCATCAGGAGCAAATTCTCGGAGACGGCTGTGTCCACTGAGCAACCATTCCCGAGGAAGAGGCTTTTGCATGACCGAGCTGATTAGGCTGGTAAAGCGACTGGCAGGCGTCTTCTGCTTGAACTTGAAATCGACATCAGCCATTCCCTTCTGCTCTTGAAATATCCACTCCTGGGGTGGGCTCTCGTGCAGGAGACTGATGTACTGGAAAAAGATTTTGACGATTTCAGGGTAGTTCTTAAGACCTTCTTCCGTCAAGCGAACCTGTACATCGAAGACACCAGGAGTACCAGGGCAAACAGGGTAGGCGCCGGCACTAAGACCATTTGCCCAACCCTTGGACTTGATATATGACATGATACTTCCAGGGCCCTCATGCCCGATGAGATGACTAATATATCGGCTAGGTTGAGTAGCAAACATAAACTCCCCATCGATGAAGGGGAAATACAGGTTAAGCTCTCTTGAGTCCATGACGGGCTTCGCGAAACACTGCATACCGAGATCGGTTTCCCTGAAAGGAAGTTCGCCTGGCCATCTGTTTGGTGGAAGGTTTTTGTTGACGACAAGAGAGAACAACTCGGCGACCCATTTCTGAAGCACGTCAAGCGGTTCTCTACCTAGAACAACTAGCTTCATGCGGTTTGCTGAGTAGTGTCTGTCGTGGAACTCGATAAACTTGTCCCTCACATTAATTCCACGTGCCTCAGGAAGTGTCTTGAGAACCTCAAAATTGCCAGTTGAGAAGTGACAGAACGGGTGGTTAGGGTTGGATAGAGACTTCTCTAGCTGATGAAGTCTCCATGTGTCATTCTGAAGATTCTTTTTATTTTCTGAATCAACAGCTTTCAGCTCTCGGTCCAGGGTCTCGGGTAGAAAGAGCGGTTCAATAAAGAACTGAGCGAATCGATCCAGGGCCTCGCGCAGAGGAGAAGGGTTGGTATCTGAAGGATCCTGGTCATTGTCAGGCTTGGCAGAAATATCGAAAAAATAGTTCGTCGATGTTGGCCCAGTGTAAGCATTTGAGCTTCCTGAATTGGCGGAGAGGTATTGGCCGTATTCGTTCTCAATTGGGAATTTCTTGGTGCCCATGAAAAGAAGCTATTGACGAGCAGAAATGTTAGTCCACTGTCTGTTTGTATGACATCACAAATGNTCCTGGTCATTGTCAGGCTTGGCAGAAATATCGAAAAAATAGTTCGTCGATGTTGGCCCAGTGTAAGCATTTGAGCTTCCTGAATTGGCGGAGAGGTATTGGCCGTATTCGTTCTCAATTGGGAATTTCTTGGTGCCCATGAAAAGAAGCTATTGACGAGCAGAAATGTTAGTCCACTGTCTGTTTGTATGACATCACAAATGTTAAATTGGGGCACTTACATGTTCAACCGCATGGGCCATGCCGGGGATATCAGACTCGTCACTGAAATTTCCCACATTGACATCCAGGGCAGCGCTGGCCTTGTCGGTCTCGGGATCATGCACCAGGAGAGCCTCGAGCTCGTTGCCCAGACGAATAACTCGGTAGTCACGATCGTCGAGTGACGGCTTCTCGAGGGAGTCGGTAACAAGCGTCACCGGCATAGAGGTCGTTGTTATTGTGGAATCGCTCGCCGCTGTGTTGGTATCTTCGTCGTTGTGCTGCGCGTGAGGCATGCTGAAGCGATCGTGTCAAGACACAGATTCTTGGCATTCGTTGGCGTGATAAAATAAAAGAGGTGAGCACATGAACTAGGGAGAACTGAGGTCGACCAAACGTTCTTACCTGTTCTTGAGACAAGATGTTGGCAAGGCCGAAACCACTTGTAATCATGGTAATGGCTGGGCTGCGGGACGTGTAAATGAGTGCGAAGCTAGGGATGGACAACGCTGGTCCGACCTGAGGAATCCAGGCATCAAAGGAAAGAGACAATAAGGCTATGGCATGGGACCGAAAGATCTGCAGCCGCAGCCTGCAGTGGCCCATACTTCCCAGTGACAAAGGTGTAGAGTGAAGGCAATGGGACACAGGTTTGTTCCACATTTCCTCAGCGTCTTAGTTCATGAGTTCATGCAAGCGAGGTACCTCACTCCCATGCATAGTACAGGCCTGTGTAGATGGTCCACAGCCATTCCAGAGCACCACTATGCCCGATGCGGTGAGTGGTACGGGGTGTTTGAGCCGATGCTCATATCAAGAGTTGGTCGTACATGGCTGTTAGGTGTCGTCGTTGGCTCGGTTAGGAGGCTTCAGAGAAGAAGAAGAAAAGAGGGAACGGAACGGAACGTGACCCAAATTGAGGGGCGGAAATTACTCAACGCAAGCCATTGGCTATTGCGATCGGCCTCGTCTCAATTGCTGTGTACTTGCATATCTTGCTCCTTTTTGAGACAAAATCAGGGGCGGCTGGGAGACTGGCGGGGATCCCCTGGCGAGCGCCGAATGAACCAAACCTTGCTACTTCTATTAGCGGCGCCAGGGGTACGCAGCGTGTCTGGCCCCTGTCGAAAAGCATTGATGGCTGTTGCCGCCTGTCAGAGCGAACCACCCTGAAAAATGTTCCATCTAGGCGAACCCTGTCTCTCTATTGGGTCGGGCTCGCACTGCAACCCATCCTGTGTGACTGCGGGTCTAGGGCTGAATTGGTAGTGCCGGGGAGATGGAGCTTGGTGGGGCACCTTGACGATGATGCCTTGCTGCGTGGCAATTCAGATAACGCAGAGACACGGAAAGTTGGTAAGAAGCGAGGGCGGAGGCGAGGTCCACAAAAGTCTTCCCATCAGCAGCGGCAACATCAAGGATGCTCCTGGTAAGCAGGCCGGGAAACAGAGTGGCACCAATAGAATTAGCACCGGTCATCGCAATGTTTCGGTCGGCCATCCTTACACAAACATGTTCTTTCGACTGTTTTGCGAACAGCGAGGTGTCTCGATATTTGGTAGCGATCGCGCTCAATTAACTAGTCTCTGCTGTGACTCCTGCAGAGTGCCTGTCAGGTCGCCTTGTCAGAAAGCAGTGAGGTTCCTCTTGGACACCGGCCCTCCTCAAGTCTCTGTTGTTTTGTACTTGCCTGTTCGGGTGGATGTGTAGAGGTCGTACTCGGCAAGCTGAACCACGACGCTGAACGATAACTGTTGGATGTTCCGATATTGGCTCTCGAGGTTTACGATACAATAAGAAGTAAAATTGCATTCTGAGCTTCAGGACAACAGCCATTGGTTTAGTTACTTGTTGGCAAAGATGGAAGTCTGCCTTGCCGACTGCGCCCCGTCTCAGCCACTTTGAAGACCGACCGAGTCCATGAAGTCATCGAGTCATGATTGGGGGAGGCACATAGAGCGGCTGAGTCAATACGTGACTACAGTGTTCAGGGTAGCAATCTCTCCAGGATCTTCCTTCCCAACGACCGGCCGCAAATGAGCCTTGTCTGGTCGTTAAAAGCCTGTTGGCCATTACATGATGGTTCTTTCTCCCTAAGAATAATCCTGTGGTTACCATTCGTGGACTACTCTCCGACAGAAGTAGTACCCCTTTCGCGGTCAAACGGCTCATGCACCTCTGCAAGGAATTGCAAGCCATAAAAATAAATTTAGAACAACCAACGCAGATACAAACAACAGGGGGATTGCCCCCATAATATAAGCTTCTACTGAAAGCTTCCACGATTGCTATCAAATCTTATGTCGCAACGGAGCCTTTAGAAGTTTATTGCAAGGAGTGATCAACTGGTATTGATACCTCCAGTCTCTCGTCAAGCACCTCAATGCAACATTCGAAAAAGTCTGCATATATGGTGGCAGCAGCATACCGAAGTGTTGTCGGCAACGACTGCACGTGCCCAGAATCTCGGCAATGCATTCGTAGGTTCCTCATTATCTCCAATAGCCCGATGTCGCCAAATATCAAATCGTGAATGATGTAAACTTCGCACACACCCAACCGATCGGCAAACCCCTCGAGGGACAACGAGCCAATGATATCGATCTCAACAGTGAAGGATGCATCAATCATGCCCTCCATGGTTGCGATGCTTTCCTTGTAGCCACCCACAGTCCCGGCGATGGACTCCCCAAGAGGGTTGCTCGACTCGACACCAAGGGCCTGCTGAAGCTCGCAGAGAAGGACAACGGCAGGTCCGAGTAGCTGAAGGCAAATGTAGATTGGGTTCGTCTCAGGCACCACCATTCGATGCTGAATGTTCTGATACAACTGACGAACTAGAGCCATCCGGCTGCGGTGATGCTCCAAACGTGATGGCATAGAGGGTATAGAATTGTCGGCCGGCGTTGTTGTCTTGGGCCCCAAATTCCCATCGTCGCTTTGAATCTCACTATCAATCGTAGTCGCGGTGTCATAAGATGGCTGTTCGTCTGAGTCGTGGTCCGCATTGCTGCTTTCGTATGAAATGGTAGAAGGCGGATGTAAAGACAACGGCATCGACAGCTCAGAGATCAATGTAACGCTTGACATTGTGCGCTGGTGAGGATCAGGCAACGAGCGTAGATGTGGAATGTGCTGATTTGTTGATTCTGTGGTGTTGATCGTTTTCAGCGTGCAAACATCTACCGCAAGACAATGAAGTTAAAATCTCCAGTTCTTATACTCAACTGATATCCTTTATAACAGATGTATTACAGCAGTCAGAGACCCCCAGCACACAATATGCATCTCCCCCAGTCATGTCGCTCCCTCGGCGTCTAGCGACTGGGACCAGTATGATATCTTTGGCCGCCGGATAAGGCTGGCGGTTTCTGTCACATTTGCGGGTTGCTGGAAATGAGATGGAAAGGAAGTCTCTACAACAGTCCCTGGAAAGGAGGACTTTCATCACATTAACGTACATCCGTCGCAGAAGATCAAATATCGAGAAGCTCATCTCAGCTGGTATCGGTTCGTCCAATCGTACTTTTTCATCATGGAGCAGCTACCAAGTCCTTCTGGTTCTGAAGACAGACAGCTGTAGCTTACATGACATGGCTCAAACTCTGCACAAGGATGATCATGTTGCGGCTGAATAACATGGTCGCCGGCTCCGAGACCCGGAAGGTACGTCCCTTAAACGTTACAATAGATGTTCGCCAATAGCAACATCCGTAACCATGTACAGTATGGCGGTGAGGCTCTACATCCCTGTAGAAACAATTGTTGGTTGTTCATACAAGCAATAACGTAGTATGTGATAATGCAAGCCACACTCGGCCGAGACGTCTCAGAACGAACCAGACCGAAAAGAGGATTGAAAATATTTTTTCCCCTGACAGTTTGGAAAAGTTACCTGCAGAACAAGGGCTAGAAGCGGCAAGAAAAGCCATAAATCATGGGTAGTGTTCGTTCCCGACCGCCCCAAGCTTCCTTAAGATAGAGGCGAGAGTTTGATATGTCACTTAGCTGTAAGGCTGTCGCTTGTGGCTTTTCTACAGTGGTACTATTTATATCATGAAAAACTTGTTCTGTGTAAACAACAGTAGGAAAGGAAATACACTTGCCAGGGAGAGTAAAAAGGCAACGGATCGAATAGCGCTCGAGCGGTACTCTCGTCCCAGCTCCTGAGATGTCGAGTTAAGGTTTGTTTCACTGCGGATCTCGGTCATGAAGTCGTATCCACAGCACCTCAATTTCATTTTGAGGCTCTACATTTCGGGCTATTTTTTTCGTCATCGGGTAGGGCTTTTGACCCACGTCTCACTCACTTGCCGGGGTACCCCACATGCCCTAAGCTAATTAAAAAAGACCATCAAATGTACTTCCTTCTACTAGAAGTACAGTCATGATTGACTGAACTGGTAAGTGGGACTTGGGTTAACGCGGTGTTGGAAAGTATCTAATGGAAGCTTCGAAGAAGAATATCATTTTAGAGTTTATACAAAGAACAAATGATACCATGTTGTTTCAAACCAGCTACAACAGGCAGGAATGGCTGAAGCTGGAGTCATCTTATTCTTGCCCGATCGAGAACTTGTTCTGCTAGAGTTCCGCAACGCCAAACCCATGTACAAGGTGCAAGTGGCCAGCTCGGTACTTCCCCCTTTCACGTATAGACGAATGCCTCAAACAACATTTTGTTGGGTTGTGAATGGGTCTATTTGGTTCGCCTATTAGGAAAAATAGTACCAGTTGCATCGCTCAAGGCCTCGGCGGCTTTTCCTGCAAAGTCTTCCGCCGCCTTGAGTTTTACAATGTAATTAGCCATTTGTAAAACACGCTCATGGTCTTCTTTCTCTATAAATTCTGTGCAAAGTTTGTGTCCCGCACTTCGCCGCAGTTCCCGCAGCTTGTCTGCTTGGTTTGACATAGCCCTTGTCGTTATAAGATGATCATGGTAGATATCGTCTGTGTAAGGTTCAGAGCCTTCACCACAAACTTGTTGCGGATATTTGGACCTTGTTTGATCACACCATCTTTCATCGTTATTAGTCGAGTGCTCTACACTATGGTTCTGTTGTGAATCCTCAACTTCGTTGCCGTCGTCGTAAGAGTGAGCTTCGTAATACTGTTCCCGTTCCCGCCCGTCAAATTCGGAGTCTCTTCTTGGAAGTGTCCTGGAAAAAGAAAAGTCGTTTTCATCCTGAGAACAAGATTTCTCCCTGTCAGCAAGCGCATCGCGAATGAACGCAGTTTCACCAATTGAAGCGTCATCACACGCCCCTGCTTCATAGATCTCTTCATCGCCATGAATCGCACTGTTTTGTGTTGTCTCTACTGTAGGGCTTTCGAGTATTTGGCATCCATTGAGCGACATCGATGATGATAAGACGGAGGATTCCTCCCACACCGATTTATCAACGTTGTTATCTAGAAAGTCTCTGAAGACATTCAAATCGTATATCTGAACTGCAATTGTATTTTCCGCTGTTTTTCCGTGTTTCGTTAGATAGTACTTCGCATACCAAGGATACACTCACTTGTCTTCCTGGTCACGAAGCCTTGCTCCTTTTGTGCCATTTCTAGGACGTCGATGACGATGGGAGAGCCCTTGAACCTTTCCTCTGTATTTCGTTGCAGTGCCTCAATCGTCAATGCTGGGTGCTCCTTGGGTTCAATGGCTAGCCTTAATAACGCACTCAGTAGAAAAGACCGGTCTATTATCGTTAGTCTTGAGAGCAATGTTCGTAAAATGTACACACTGACCTAGTTTTGTGGCATTCTTGACTTGAAGACCATCAAAGAGCGACTTTGGCTCGCCATGCATTAAATAGAGAGCACAGTTTATCCACGAGTTGCACAGATGAAACAACTCATGAAGTTCGAGTTTCAGAAATTTGAGCCTGTACGTCATGAAGAATTCTTGCGTACCGAACTCGACGCTTTGCAAGTATCCTTTGCATTCATGAGACTCGTTAGATAAGTCGACCTGCGATTTGCAAACCGGACAGGACCAAATGTCGGGATTCTTTCTTGGGTGGCTACCCAAGTTATGCGTCAAAAATTGTGAGGCATCAGTAGTCGCATATTTGCATCTTGCGCACATTCTGAAGTCTGTCGATAAGAAGCTCCTGGGGACCTTCTTCAAATACTTCTTCACCAGTTGTTGAGGTATGCCCATCCGAAAGAGCGATACTGCCCGGAACAGTTGGTCGTATTCCCCCTCGTCGGTGTTATGATGAAGAGATTGATCTTCGAAATGGTACTTATGTTCGATTTTGTAAGTGTGAGGTTCAAACATGAAGATATTAACCATAATGGTTCGCCTATTACGTTGCTCAGTTTTCCATTGAGCAACCATTTCTACCACCGTTCGGAGGCTTTTGAACATGGCTCCCCAAGCCTTGCCAAGATTCAACTTTTCCGCGCTTGCGAACATGGCCTCGAGTTCAGTATAACATGCTTGGTTCAATATTCCAGTCACAGTAGTGACATTGCGTTCATGTTGATCATCGGTCAGTTCCAGTCTTGCAAAAGGCCCATCCTGCTTCGTCACGTTTGACCATTGATTTTTTAGTTGTTCGAGCCTATTCTTAGGCATGTGGCCAAAATACATCTTGTAATAGTCATCAACCGCCTCGAGATCGCCGGTATCGAGAGGCTGCTCCTTGGTTCCGCATAAGTCGTGATCTACACTACTTGAGCAGGTCGCACAAAGAGGTAGTCCCTCGCAGGAACCGTCTCGGGTTTCGTGGCTTGTAAGACTTGCAGTTGAATCGAACGTGCCGTAGCATGTTGAGCACATGACAAAATTCTCTCGTAGAACGCTCAGCAGGTCGTCTTTTGATCTTCCCGGGAACAGAGGGCATCCCTCTCTAATCGGTTCGCCCCATATTGAGAATAGCTGGGCTGTTCGCCGCTCCTCATCGCTCCATCTTCCTTCGAGATCGGAGTAGCAACCGTGACGCCTAGCCTGGTATGGGTTCTGGTGCCAGTTTGGCCTCCGAACGCTGGAGTTTGGGCAATTAAGAGCGCGATTATGACACTCCGACCAGACATGCTCCGACCATGTATTCTGTGGAAAATAGTGGCAACATCTGCCACATTTCATCTTAGTTTCTCCTTCCTGATTTTTAATCCTCGTCCTTTTATTCATTCCTTGACGTTCCTGGCATTCGTCTCGTTTTCGTCTGTTATCTTTCGTACCTGCTGGGTCCATGGCTCTGGATTTTCTGCGTGTTTAATGTCGCGTCGTGGATGCAATTGTAGCTGCAATATAATTTCCCCCGGCGATTGAAGAAAGGTACAGATGTCAACTTGACCGCTGAAATTGGCAAGCGAAGGAGGGGATGACGAAGCGTCGAAAGCCAGTATTAGAAGATGATGTGAATTAGAAAAAATGAAATGGGGCTACAGGTGTCATAAACCATATCTCTTAAGGCCACCTAGAACTCGTAGGTCTACGCTAAAATGCAAGTAATGCCTACCTACCAATCGCTTAGCCAATCCCAGACAATTGGTTGGCTAGCTGTCACGTCGCGGGACGCACAAGCGCTAGGTGCCTTAGGAGATACATGTAGGGGCTGTGGTAGGGGTGCGGAGGTAAGGGATGGTTCAGAACCTTGCGGGGCCAAGTCGAAGTTCAAGCTAGCACGTGTAGACTTTTTGTGTTGGCTAATCACTTATTACAAGTTGCATGTCGCCTAGTTACAAGGTAGAAAAGGCTGCTTTTAGCACGCCGTAAAGCGCTAGCCTGCGTAAGGATGTCTATAGATGGCGAGAGCGCTCTGTTACATAGATTCCCCGACGTCGCGGGTTGAGGATACTTAGTACAGGGAGATTTTGGATAGCGAGTGGTCATAATTTGATAAATGGATACTTGTTACGACCCCCGCAGTCACATCACATGTACTCAATACTTTGCACTACCTTAATCACAAACGGTCACTGCGAACTAAGGAACACCGGCCAAGGCCGCCAAGAAGTTGTCAAGACAGATCACAGAGAGTTAACAGTGATTCTTAAAAACACCAATTATTCCCAGAATTACTAGTGACGGCCACAATCATTCCATGACCACCTATAGTACATTCATTCATTGAGTACTAGATAGAACTAGCTTACCAGCTATCAATAAGACCTCTTTGTTACCTCAGATTTTTAGGATGACCGTACCTATGTTCAACTTTTTAATAAGCTAATTCCGCGCCGCAAAGCAAGGGGTACCTTGTTTTTAGGCCCAGCACGCTCAGGTCGCACGCGCTATCGACTTCGCTCCTGATACTCAACCCACAGCTATTCCTAGATAAGAAAGTAAATTTAGGCTGAAACACAGTCGTATCTCCATTCATAGTCAAGTAGTGGTCTGGGCCTCTCCCATAGTCATGCATCTAAAGTCAGAATGCAGCTATCGCTCTGAGCACTTTCCACTTGAAAATACCATCTCACATATCATTGGTCACTGCATCAGTCTTTGCGATCGCCAAGTGACTGTAACGCATGGTTGTAGCTAGCAGAGTTTTCCGATTGGTAATCGCTATAGATCTGCGTATCCGGCGCAGACTGGACCATTGCTGAGGCAGGCTAGGGCGAGTGTACCATGTCTACTGCTTACGTGATAGCAGCTGACTTAGAGTTTGATCTCCAAGCTTAGGTGGATTCCGCCATCCAATGCATCATCAGCCGTGAAATCAGTGGAGTTCCGTGATCTAGCCGAAAGCATCAGACTATCTCTTTGACTGCGCGAAGGCTCCCGCACGGTACGAGTCTCCACTACTAGGTCACTATCTAAGTCGCTCGCTAGCTTGGTGGCAATGTGTTAGTCCTGTATCTCGATTTGGGTGAGGGTAGAGAGATAGTGATCGTAATTGGCTAAGATCCCTGTAAGATACCCAATGGGAGCCTTCGCGCAGTCAANTCCACTACTAGGTCACTATCTAAGTCGCTCGCTAGCTTGGTGGCAATGTGTTAGTCCTGTATCTCGATTTGGGTGAGGGTAGAGAGATAGTGATCGTAATTGGCTAAGATCCCTGTAAGATACCCAATGGGAGCCTTCGCGCAGTCAAAGAGATTGACTGCATCATCTTAGCAGCAGACAGTTGGTTGGTCCGCTTGAAGCTACGCGGTGGGGCATTAGAGTACCTCGACCAGCTGAATGAAGATCAGTTGCTTGCATAAGACCCCTTGCAGAGAACTTGACATTATCGCATAGCGCGCCATCATGTGCTGCAGCATCGTCTAGCTTTTTGGGCCGGACCATTTACTGTGTCCCTGCTATTGATCGAGTACACGAGGCCTCAGTATTCTTTTGAAGGAGGGCAATAATTATTATTCACCTTAATATTAGAATCCAAAGGATCTGTGACGTTCTGCATTTGGTAATCTATGGCTATCATAATGCTAATTGGGTTTATACCCGATTGTGGGAGCTCCAGGACAGAAATCAGGTGGTACCATTTCAATCAATCCTATTGATCTCGTTCCTGTTTCTCAGCTAATGGGACCCCCTGTACCGAACCTTGGGGGTGAAGGTGCTGTTGATGATTCGTCAAGCGTCTGGCAGCAAGAGTATGATGGTAACTGACATGTGTATATACAACACAGAGTAGGTGGATTCATGCAGGCTACGAACTACGATGACCTATGCAATCGTCAGATCATCTGTATGTGCAATACCTATATGGACCAGCTCGACCTCTGATATCAAGCCATTTTACACCTTTGCAGATGGTCCCGTGCCGCTCGGTCCCCTGCAGTATGCAGCATCGGATAGCATCCAGGAACTATCTGTGAGACTTGCAATGTTGATGTCTAAGACTTGCAGAACTCTCCAATCCAACCCATTCAGCATGATTCAGTCCTCAAGTGGCGAGGGATTTTGGTGGTCAAGTCACTGTATAACAGAGGCCCCATGTCCTTCGACGAAGCAAGCCATTTTCAGATATCGTCGTTCTTCTTACTATTCCCCCAGCAACATTTCGGAGCCTTCCTCTTGTTCAAATTCTTCATTCTTACGAAAAAAAATGCATTTCGAGTCAGATTGCCGGTTCGGCATGGATCCCATCTTCAGCCAATACAGCTTGGCTTTGTCCTGCCCTTCTACCACCACAAGCTCCTCCTCCACCTCATCAACCTACTGCCCGTTCACTCCTACATCTCGACGATCAACATCTCATGAATTTTGCAACATGGACTTTGATGGCCATTGCAACTCTGTCTCTCACCGGGCAGAGCTGACCCCTCCCTCATCAACCATGGGCAAATCTATGCTTGGCCCTGTCAAGCCTGAGCCTGAGCATATCTCATTCTCCGACTCTCTCCCCAACACTCCCATGAAGCAAGAGCAACTTAGCTTTGAGTACGAGCACACGATGGAGATAAACATGGCACAACACGGACCAATGGGATCATTGACACCATCAAACTCCTTCGGCATGTCCTCGTACTCCGCTGATGCTGCTATGGTCCCTGCCTCCTTCATGATGACACCAACCCAAAGGATCTCTGGCTCTGAGGCTGCCGAGACAGGCTTACCGTGGTCTTGTGCCAACGGTAGCCCTCTCTCATTCTTCCCCGAAAGACAGCTCTCTCGTGACTTTGATACTTTTGATATGGACTGTGACTCTCAGTCACCGCTTGGTTACCATCTTCACGACCGCAGCTCTCCCAATCGCATGTATGCTCAAAGGAAGTTGATGATGTATGAGATCCAACAGAAGAGTGCCGGACTTCAGCGAGCACAGATCCAATCTTCAAGGAAGGGATCGATCAAGCACAATTCTGCTCAAGTTGATGTTGTTCGAAGAGCCATGTGCAAGTGTGACTATCCTGGCTGCCACAAAGCCTTCCGACGAAACGAGCATCTCAAGCGTCATAAGCAAACGTGAGTATTTATTGAGATTCATAAAATTGAACATGTTCACTAACAAAATACAGTTTCCATGGTGAAGGACCGAACCGTTTCTCATGCGAGTTCTGTGGAAAAGACCAATTCAACCGCCAAGATAACCTCAACAATCACCGCAAGCTACATGCACGACCCAACAGCCGTAACCGCGGTGTTGAGTTCATCCCTGCTGCAGTCCCTGTCATTGAGCAAGAGGAGCGAAGCAGGAAGCGAAGAGCGCCCTCAAAGTCCAAGATTGCTGAGAAGCGGGGNATCACCGCAAGCTACATGCACGACCCAACAGCCGTAACCGCGGTGTTGAGTTCATCCCTGCTGCAGTCCCTGTCATTGAGCAAGAGGAGCGAAGCAGGAAGCGAAGAGCGCCCTCAAAGTCCAAGATTGCTGAGAAGCGGGGCTCATAAGACTAGTTTATTACCTCGTGTTTGTTTACCTTGCCAGTGAGCTAAATCCACCGAAGGAGCCGTTGTTGTAGACCTTTCACTTGAATATATAGCCGTTCCTGACCCGTTCGACCTTTCCAGGCGTTTTCAGAGGAACTCGTTTAATATGGGGGTGTCAGGGGTGTCATACTAAAGTTATCACGGGCAACAGATCATATAGCACTCACCATAGTATCCTGGACTTCGATAATTCGATGATATTACCACAATTGTAGAGGATGATCAGCCCTCATATGTCAAGCATCTTTCATCCTAAAGCCTATCTTTCCCAGACAGAGAAGCGTAATGAATGTTGTACGCTTACAGTGGCTGCCATATCGTGAAGCAAGCCTTCGCAAAACATTCATGATAAACAGAGCCGTTTATGTCACCAGCCGGAATATGCTTTTGGTCCATTGACAAGAGTAATGCAATGATGCTGCGGCTGAAGCATTACCGGAAGTCTGGCAATTTTAGGCCAATCAGATATTACCCCTTCAGCTCCGAAGTGGGGCCGTGTGAGAACGGCGCGCTCCGTGCCTGGTACGTGGGATTCCTCCGGAACCTTAAAAAAGGTGAATAAATTCGGCAAGCTGAATTCAAACAGGTGTTGGACGATATGAGAGACGCCTCTATACACGACAGGGCTTGACCGCCCTTCCCTACATTGGATTTGAGACAGCGGGACGCGTTTCTCGAGAAGAGATCATATGACGTCTCCCAAACACCAGACAGATTGCTGACCGGCGTCTCGACTACGTCTTTATCCCTGTCAACAATCTCTTTGCTAGCGGTGAATACGGAATACTGCGGGGACCAAAACAGAGTCTTGAAGACGAGGAGTTTGACGGAGCAGGAAAGCTTGGGCATTGTGGCATTGAAGACTCTATCACTCGAAGCCTGAACATGACGACGCTCTAAAATGGCTGAATGGCAGTAGATGCGGCTCGTCACGGAATCCTCAGTTTGGGCTCGAGCCTATTCCTCCCTGCTAACGGCCCTTAAAAGTTATTCAATTTGTCTCTTACCGCTTTTAGTGACCGTTCTCACAGCAGTCATGATTATCTGTCATCAGATCTGTCCAGCGTATAGTGGACGTAGCGGGGGGCAGGGGTTTGCTGCTACTTGAACGTGTCGAGCTAAATCTGCTTCGTATTCGACTAAACTAGAGGAGGGGCGGGACAGTCGCACCCTGCAAGCGAAGCCCTGGCTCCCGCCGTCGGCAAATTGGCCGACGAGCATGACATTCGAAACTCCTCCCGTTGGCTAGATACCTTGAGCTGACGGGATCTTGCCCCAAAAAGGCTGTGCCGCAGACCCTGAATGCTTTCACCTTCTCATCTCCTGTACGCCAGGGTACATCTCTAGTGAGGAGGATAGAGGGTCGAGGCAGCCGTCGTCTATGGGGTGCCCGCGTACTCAGAAGTAGGCGTCTGCCTCAAACTTGCTGCTCATGTACCTCACGCACTCGACAAGGCAATTGCCATCGAGGGTTTATAGGCGATGATAGATGTCTGAGGTGATAGCCAAGTGGATGATGCCAGCTAGTATGCATTAGTTTGCGGTGAGGTCGATTATCGAAAGTTTAGCGTTTTCCAATTCAAAATATCTTTCATATATCACCTATCGCAGCTTCTCTTGTTCTTGTGGATTCCTATGTTTATTACTTACAGCCATGAAATTGCGTGCAGTGGCTGCCCCAGGCGTGAATGATTCACACCATGTGATGGATGGAGGATGGTAGAAAAGAGGAAATAATACACAGCGCGCTGGCCACCGTCGCGACAGACTTCCTAGATCATCTCGTTTCGGTTCAAGCCAGTCGACAAGTGCTTGTTTCGAGAATCAATTGGCGAACGCAAGACGTCAGGGTCAAGTGAAACTAGTGGAGGAGACTTCATCTGTCGAGGCAAGGGAATTTTCTCGTGAGGAGCCTCAAAAGGAGGAGATCGGACATACTCCTTTCGACTGCGGCTGGCAGAACGGAGTCGCTCAGTGACCTTGTGAATGCGGCCTGAGATGCTGCTGTAGCCTCCAATGCTTCGACCTCGGTTGTGACCCCCAAGGGAAGCTCGAGCCGAAGGGCTGGCCTCCGAAGCTTGATCATTGCCATATGATAAGTCGCCGTCCATGGCAATCTCAATCATGCCCGATGCAACAGCGCCCGCTCGTTGATGTCGCTGGGTATGTTGACGAGGAGCAGGAGGCGGTGGAGGTGGTGAAGCCAAATGTCTGAGTTCCTTCAGAACAGAGGGCGCTGGAGGAGGAGGAGGAGGGGGCATAGGGTCTTCGTGAGAGCGTCGTCGCCCACTAGGGACAACTTCTTCGATACGTTCAACACTGTTCTTGCGTGCGAAGCGAGCACGGCGCTGGCCAGGCTCATCGGGAATTGGAGCTGACATGCTACGAGGAATATGAGGTCGCGCCGGTGGCTGGTAGACAGTAGATGGCAGCAGAGTGAGACTGGGCTCGGGGACTAGCGCCTCTCTCTCAGACGACTGTTGAGGTGAGGTTTCTGGCGAGTATCGCTGAGAGAAGCCGGCTGAAATCGAAGGGACGTCGGGTCTGGGAGTGCTTTCTGATTGATCATGGTTGCGCTCAATGATGAGCCTCATGGCTTTGGGGGTCGCTGGAAGTCCAATAACAGGTCCGTTGCGGGCGTACATGCTCCTTTGTGGGGGCTCAGTAGCACTGCGAGGTGGGGTATCGTCAGGCAGGGGCTTAGGCTTAGCAGTCTCAACCGTGATCGCAAGAGCAGGAGAGAACTCGTTAGGATGAGGGATTGAAGGTGTTTGGGCACGCTTGGCTAGAGACTTACGGCGCTCCTCGAGTTCTCGTGCAGCCTGTTCCTTCTTTCGCTGACGCTCGTCCTTCATTTGCTTGAGGTCACCAGCATGCTCAGTTGAAGCAGCTCTGCCGTGAATGTTAAAGTTAGCGACCTCAGAGTTGGCCCTGCGTCGGTGCTCCGAAGCATCTTGCTTGCTCAAGGCCGGCGAGCCAAGACCTCGGCTGCCACTGCGGCTGTGCTTGTTCCTGAATCCCTCTTGGGTAACCATGACTGCTCTGTAGTTCTCTTCATCCTCAGAGCCCTGGCAATGATGGATTGCAGCACTGAGAGGCAATGGAGAAGAAGGAGAATGCTGTGCAGAACTCTCTCGGTCTTGACTTCGGCCACGAAGTGTAAGAGCTGGCGGGCGAGAGCGGCCTTCTGGGCTCCTGCGGCGGCTTCCACGGCTTGAATTGCGGCTCTTTGGCTTGACAGTTGATCTGCTAACCTTGCGTACTGTGTTTGGCTCAGAGGCCTGGCCATGTCGTGGAGTGCTCAGGTTCAGCAAGTTCTCTGGAGACATGGGGATGGGGGAAGTCAGCGATCGTTTCGCCTTGGGCCAATTGCAAGCACTGACACGTCCACGTTCCTCAGGAGGTTCTCGGGAGCGTTCAGTTCGCTCCCGGCTTCCAGGTCGACTGCGTGAAGCATCCCGAGTTCTTGAATGGCTACGCTGGCGACTGCACTGTCTCTTGGAGTAGTGACTGGCAGCATCCAAGCAATGGATGTAATCTTCTCGGTTTCGCACAGCTTGATGGCGAAGACTTCTTCTAGCGCTTGATGTAGAAGTGACAGAACTTGTCACAGAGGCAGGACCTCTGCGGCGAGTTGGCCAGTGGTACCGGGTAGAAGAAGTAACGGACTGCTCCGGAGATGTAATGTCATCGTGAGCCGGCCCAGGATGCAGCTGTAGATTCACGCCCACAGGAATGCTGTCACGGGAGCCATTGCGATGATTACGCGATGTTTGTTGCATCTTCAACATAGCGGCCTGGTCAGGTGGTGGTGGAAAATCACCGTCGCTTGGTTGGACCACGCGTTGAGCATGCTCTCGCATCATCATCGGGCTCGCAGTAGCAGCACGCTGTAATGCGGTACCCATCATCATGTTTTCATTGCCAGATGGTGTTCGAGTATGACCAGATCGAGGCTCATACTCATATGGCACAGCAGACAGCTCAGCAGATCGAAGTGCCTCCCGGTTGAGGTCTGGTGGAATCTCACCAATGGACGGCAAACGCCCACGTCCTCGGGCAGAGACTGGGGTATTGAATCTGCTATTGTTTGAAGGGCGAAGGAAGGCTGTCGTGGCCTCGTTGTTGGAGGCATGAGAGAAAGCGGGAGAACCGGCAGAGTCAGCGATAGGGGTAACACCCGCGGCAATCGGGGTTTGACCACCGTCGCCAGCAAAGAACTTTGACTTTTGCGTTTGATCACCAAATGAGGTGATGAGCTTGAGAGCAGAGGTCCTTGCAGTGATGCGCTGGGGGCCACGTTGAACACCGGGAGGTGAGAGAGGCGGGCTTAAGATCTCAGGAATACTGGGAGTCATAGTCTGGAAGTTCAGCTTCGCGGCGGATGGAGAAGTCCACGGCTCAGTAGACTCCTGGTCGGTGCAAGCAAAGCATCGGAATGCTAGCTGCTGTTGACCATGTTGAACTGCCCACTCTCCCCATTTCCTGATAATGGCAGCTTGTCGTTCCCAAACACTAGGGGCTGAGAGGCATGTGAGGATCAGCGCCTCCATGTAGCGCTTGTGAGAGATATAAACCTCAATAGCGTCGTTGTGATCACCCATACCAAGTATAATAGTTACTGCTGCGTGCACGTCGCCAGCCTCAAGTAGGCGCTGGACGTATGCATGGGCAAGCTTCTGCTGTGAGGTATGGCCGCCAATGCCACTCAAAGCCAACAACATCCAGTCAGAAGAAGTCATGTTCTCAAAATTTGCATTCATGATATTGGGATCGATATCACCAAGCCATTTGGCCAAGAGAATGCGGCTGGGAGATCCTTGGGGATGCCTACTCATCTCATCCCTAATCAGGTCTTCAACTTCTTTGTTCCATCCGAAGATGGTGTTGAGCATTTGACGGCGCAGATCATCATTGGTGAGACGAGCACTGTTGGCACCCATAGCATGCTTGTAAGGAATATCNCCGAAGATGGTGTTGAGCATTTGACGGCGCAGATCATCATTGGTGAGACGAGCACTGTTGGCACCCATAGCATGCTTGTAAGGAATATCACTAAGACGCGCCCGAGTAAACTTGAATAGGTCGTGCACCTTGTTGTCGTCAGGGCTACGGGGAACTTCATTGCGTAGGCGAGAAGGTCTTCTTCGTGATCGGCTTGAGGCCATGGAGGGAGCACTTGTAGTGCCAAGAGAGTATCCCATGGAATAAGTGTCTAAATCTCTTGTGTTACCATGGGCACTGTTGCCAATAGTTGATGACCTGATCGAGGTTCCGACCGAGATATAGGTGTTTTCTGACAGTCCTCTTGACCTCATGGATCCGGGGCAATGGCCAGGGGTTTGAGACGACCCAGCTGAGGACTTAGATAAGGATGACAGCCCACTTCGGCTTGAGACAAGGCTGGCTGATTCGTAAGGCTCATTACCAGAGTCGTAAGCTTGGCGTCGAGTCAGGCGAGCAAATGGTGATAGGTGATCCTCGTCACACTCGGAAACATTCATGTCCAGGGGGATAGAGCTCGTCTCAGACTCGGAGGCGATAGTAGTAGCCGAGGTCGCTGATCGATCACCAGTTTCTTCTGAGACTGGAGGCGAGGGCGGCAATAGGTTTGCTGGGTGTTGGACATTGGCGACCATGATGGCCGGGGAGTTCAGGTCGAATTGTTGCACGGTATTATTGGGCCCAAGGGTGAACAATGTGGCACCTGGGCCATAGACGGCGAGGCCGCGAACAAGATCAAGAGTCGGGATGGGATCATGGGTGACGTGCTTTGTCCTAACATCCCATGACTGTGTTTGCCTGTGCATATGTTAGTTGATGATAAGGGTCATGCAGCTAAGCGTGCGCGTAGCCTAGGGTGTTTTATGGCGGCCGCAAGCTGCTAACTTACGAGTCGGAATACTGAATTATACGGCCGTTCTTAGACCATCCCATCCAGTTGGGTCCATCCCTCGTGATCTCAGCTTTCCTAAGGTTTCGAACCACCTTTGCAGGGTCATCAGCGCTGTACTTCTTTGCCACGCTCCAGACTCGTAAGTCACCGTCACGCATCTGGACAGCTAGCTTGTCGGACTTTTGCCGAGGCGAAGAAGCATGCCATGCGAGGTTGACGATGGGTGATGGTCCTCTGGAAGTGGTAAGATTGTGTAAGATAGTAAAGCGTGGTTGCAAGGTTGCAACGAATAAAGAGCCATTCTGGTAGCTGAGACTGTGTTAGTGAGATTTGAGTGAAAAGGAGGATCAGGACTCACCCGATAGCAAAAGTTCGACAATCAGCCGACGGTGCCAATGCCGTCACAGCAATTTGGTCAATAGTTCGTGAAGAAACATGTTCGGATGTTGAAGGCTCAAACATGATAATGCTTCCTTTTGTATTGCCTTCAAATAGTCAGTCATGATCATCAAAACTCATTTCAGTAACTTACCAAAAGCCACATTGCCATTTTTCATCCACGCTGCGACAGTTAAATGATCATAACAGGCAAATCGAGTGATCTCATCGCCTGTCATTAGATCCCACACAATTGCTGTTTGGCCAGCATCGTAACTGACAACGAAGCGGCCACCACCAGCCTCACTCTGATTATCAACCACTAACAATTGAACCTCATCAGCGTGTCGAGAAAACCTTCGTTCAATGGTAAGAGTATCATGGTGACAGCAAACAACGGATGAACCCTGGGCGTACAAAAACATGGACGCAGTGGCGGCGCAGGGGTCAAAGTACTTTAAATCGGTAACGTGAGGCATCGTGGTGTTGTATAGGACCTGCGACGTTTGACTGCTTGCTGCGGACAATCTACCGGAACCCAATGGTCCAGTCCGGTTTGAGGCGAAGTTCCCAAGATATTGTGAGCTAAGAGGCCAAAATTGACTCAAGTAGCGACGCTGACGGCTGTTAACGGATATCAAAGCTAAGTCGTAGAGGATGGCCTTCGGTCCTTACGTTTGCAATCCTTAGGCTTTCGGTGAGCAGTAAAAGGTGCTGGTGGCATCACCTCTGGCTAAGTGGACATGGCAGTCGGCCGCTATAAACCCCAAATCGTCACATCATGGGATCTTCCTGGAAGAGTATACCGGCTAACAGCAGGCGGGGCCAACACTCTCCACAAAACCAAGATTCCTCCCGTATCTAAAGTCGACAGGACACTTGTACGACACTCGTTAGCGCTGGAGAGTACATATCTTGGTACAAGTAAGTTATAGTCACTAGCTTCCGTATGTTGGTGACGAACAAGGAAGGCGATCCAGTCCCAATGGCCCATGAGGTCTCCGTCGCGCAGCCAAAGTTCGCAGTACGGCACAGATGAAAGAATTGGGAGACTGGAATTCCTCCAAGTGACAATGACTTCTATGAAGCATTGAGAGAAAAGACAAATTTTCAGCGAAACCGGTCAACAACAGTTCATTTTGCTACACGGGAAGAAGCGAACATACAAATGCACCAATGCCTGGGTTCCGACGATGCTGGTGATTCTGTCATACAAGCCGAAGGTGGTGATCTGAATGGGAAAGCACAGCGCTTACCAACGATGATAATTGGTCAGTTTCTCAGTTGCCTTGAATACGCTTTGAACTTCGTCTGCTTCTCGGCCAATGCGTACAGTACATAGTCTCGCTCCACGGCGTCTGGGCTGAGTGGCAGTTTGATCATCGTTGACATTCAGCCGTCGCCCCTCACCAAACTGAGGGTAATTGTGGCAACGTGAGCAATCGAAAGTGGATATCACGGGCTCGGCGCTGGTGGCCAAGGCGAGCTACGGGCACGTACCGTGCTCGCCGACCATCTCAACACTCATTACGAGGCGAAAATTGGCGCTAAAGAAAAAGTAATGAGCCATCTGATCCCTGGACATTCAATGATGAGGATGAGAGTTTATACTATGGTAGGTTAGCTACTCGCTGTTCGATTTTAGTGCCAACATCATCATGGACCTTTTCATCACCTCATTCTTCCTAGCAGGCTGGCGATCGTCATCTCTAATCAAAGTATAGATATATTCCCCGGCCCCTGTCAACGCCCACCGCCAAACGCTATTACCTGTGATCCCTGGTCCTTGTTATCACAAACTCTACCGTTATCATGATCAGTGCTCTCAATTATTTACTTTCGGTCCGGTGCGGAGCTTGCCGTCAAATTTGGCTCCCGAAGCGATGAATGATTTCTGTGACATTAGCGGACCATTGATCCATTGAACTGCAGCTCTGTATGTACCACTCGGAAATGGTTTTGGCTAAAGAATAGGTTCTACTTAGCATGAAGACGTGCACGAAGAATACGGAAATGTCGAAGCTTTTTGCTCAATCATGCCGCCAGTCATGCCGCCCGTTGGTGCCACTCTCACCCTCATCATCCTTATCGCTTCTCTTCTCGTCTGCAGCATGCAAGCGAGACGCTTACCTGGGATCCCGGTCAACACGTCAAAAAGGAGACCCCGCACGCTTCCATTTTAGGATCCACAAGCCCCTGTGCAGCCCTGTCATTTGCACTAAACATGGAGGGGTTGCCCCTGTGCTGAGTCCACTGGCGCAAGCCTTGTCTCTGGCACTGTGCCCTGCCCCATTGTCTACCATGCCGGGAATAATGGCACACTGAACGGGACAAGAAATGAAACAGTTAACTAGCAGAGCTGCTGCTTCTGATTGAGGTGTGCTCTACTTCTCTGCTTTAGGCGGCCATCCCGCGTCACGACAGAGGCTCTTAAAATCGTCGCACTCCTCTCCCAATCCTTGAATGGCGACGAAAGGTGAAAACATTGTATCCTTGTTGTGGCTCAATTGCTCATGAAAAACTGTTTTTGACGGACTCATTATGTCCATGTGAACGAAGCAATTGCTGCGATGCGTATTTGCATGCTCGGCGCAGCACTACTTTCAGGTGGCTTGATGTACGGTAGACTCCGATAATCAGGAAGAGCTTGGCAAGCCCAAATTCAGAATTCTTTTTTTAGACAATGCTCTTTACCCTCTGCGAACAGGTAGAGAGCCCGGCGTCGCGTCTCTAAAGGAATAAGTTACATATGTTCATGGAGAACAGGACTGACTCCCATTACTCAAGTCGCTCCGTTCTGAAGGTGTGCGACCCACTGATTGTATAGACCCCCCGTTGATCGATCTTGCCAGGGTACATTCTTGAAAATGGATTCTCAGTGGCGGCGAAGCCACCTTGGTCCATCGGTTCCCAGCCCCCCAAACGTCGTGTGTAAGCAAGATCAAGGCGTGTGGCCTGCAATTGATACATCTAGCGCTTGGAAGATGCAGCTTCTTCAACTCAACCGATCTGTCACATATCCCAAACATGCAGATTCCATCACGTGAAGCAATTTTGTAAGACATGTTGAATCCATACGATCCCTTTTGGCAAGTTCGCATCGCCGATACAACCGCCAAATACGTCAGAAACAAAAGCTCACAATGAAACCAAGCGCCGGCAGCGGGGATACTACTTCTCTTTGTTCTTGAGATGTTGGAGGTTGACATGGGAAGTGCTAACAGCAGATCAACATAAATGCAGCATGGAAAGCGGAGACACATCCGGGACTAGGGGCAGCAAGCGCTAATGCAGCCCTTTGGTCTGAGGATGCCTTTCTTCTTGCGGGAACGGATGTGCTCCGCGGCTGACAGGGAATCACAAGAAGGTCTGCATGGACCACGACATGGTTATTACGGGACTGTCATCTTGAAAGAAATGATCAGTTCTGAGGCTTCAGAAAAGCAATGCATGGTTCATGCCAGATGAAACAAAGAATGGTGACTTAAACTTGAATGTTTCCCGCTTTTGTGCTGACCAAACATTCTATACTGCTGGAGTTTTTCTGTGATTTGTCACGGTTCACTCTTCTTCTATTTCTGTTCCTCTCTCATCTTCCTCTTTGCTACAGGCCGAAGATACTTGACGAAACATCTCGCCAACAGCTCCCGTCTGCTTGGCTGGCTTGTTCTCCTGTCGTTGAAGCCAGCGACTACAGTTGCCCCTGAACCAATCTTTTGCTTCCATCTCAAACCTTGACGACTCATTCACTTCCTTCGAAGCTCTCATTATTCACAACTTAGCTTGAAGTCAAGTCAGGCTATTCGAATTACCTATCAGATCGATTTTGAACAACTCCCACTGAACATGTCGACTCTATCGATAACCCCGAGTAGACCCGGATATGCCGCAACAGATTCGACCGGCGAATCGCCTAGCTCTCCACGGACACCATCAACACCAACCTGGCCTTCTAGAGACTTTACTCTATCGAAACCGGCTGCCAGCCAGGACAATAAACAACCATATGGAGGCGGGCTTGGAGAGGGTCAATGTGATAGCCACCGTGATGAGGTGTGCACAGCTGGACTAGTCTCAATGTTGCATACTGGACCAGCGTCTCAACATGCGTCACGTCGTTCTTCGAGGTCCCCCTTAGGAGATGACCAAGTCTCGCCTTCCTCAGTTCGACACAGGCAGCTCGGTGACCGCGATCTGCGCCAAGATGTGAGCAACGTTCCTTATACAAATGGCGAGGAAAGATTACAGCAGGTTCCCCACAAGACCCTTGGCGTCCATAACATACTCAACCCTATGGAGCCACGACTCCTGTCTTCAGGGGGTAATGGTCATCTTCCTCCAGCAGCTCGTCCATCTGAATCCGCGACACCAGGCCAGACAGTTGGCCCAATCTCTGGATCTTTTGCTGGCACACGAGCTTTCCTACCAGCCCAACCTGCGTCAATTTCTCTTCCAGGTACGCCATTGGGGCCGATGACACCTATCGGAGGGCCTTCATCAGGACGCAATTCTCAGACGGCTTTCCCACTTCCTGCCGTAAATAGTGCAAAACCAAAAGCCAGCCCGACACAACATCCCCGAGTCATAAGTGTTAGCCATGTGCCATTTCGTGAATCTTATGGGCGACAGTCTTTACATGGCTCTTCATCTGCTAAGCGACCCTTTGAGGATATAACGCCGGAAGATACCAGAACTCAATATTCCCATCTACGTCCTCCTCCTGGAGCGCAAGCTCCTCTCTCTACTTTCCCCTCCAGCCATGCGCCGGGTCGCACGCAACCGCCTCTGGTACATTCTCAAACTTCATATTCTCCTAACATGCAGGCTGGTCGGCCCTTCCCGAGTCCGGGGCCCCCAAGCGAGTCCACCTCGCCATGGTCGGAAACACTGCGAAGACATGGAATGGGAGGGTCCCTTTTTGGCGTCGAGGGACAGCAAGCCTTGTTGGCACTCCCGGGAAGCGAGGCACCTATCCCTGTTTATATGGACTTTTCGCAAGCGTCTAAGAAAGCAGACGAGAAGAGACAGAGAAATGCAGTGGCTTCAACAAGGCACAGGAGGAAGAAGAAGATCATGCAGGAGGAAAACTCAAAACAACTACAAGAGCTTCGGGGTGAAAGGCGCCTCATGGAAATTAGGATTGAGGAGTTGATTCAACAACGGGACTTCTACCTTGAAGACTGTAACCGTTTACGAGACATTGTCGCACAAACGCCAGCAATAAGTGGCCTTGCTGCTGGACCTCCTAGTCCTACTATTTCGACAAGCAATTCTTATGCAGAGACGGGGTCGTTAGCATCAGGGCCATCTGGGTCCATGAGTTACGGAGATGTACCACCGAACGAAAGACCAGCCCAACGCCGTCGAACTGATGANGCGGCCACCCGAGTGCATCTCCTAGTGGACTACCCCCGATGCCCATGTCAGGTTATGGCGGGCCATCACGACCATCATCTACGGCATCCTCGGCGAGCGGCGAAAGGCTGCCGCCGCTGAGAAGAATGGAAGGTCGACCTCCCGCGGGCCCACCCCCCGGGGCAGTTGTTCAAGACCAGGATCCGCGGACCGGTCAGTGGGTTCCCGTTCAGCCTCGAGTTCCAGAGACTGGGTGGGCAACAAGGGACACTCACCGTAGGGCTTGATGTGATGGAATTTGTTGGAAGTTTTCAGTGCGATATAGGTAGGGAGGCTAGTGTCCCCAGTGCCTTTAGAATACCGGAGTATTTCAGGCTTTTGGCACGGTTTTGGTGACGAACGGATGGGATTTTCGGAAGATGCATCTGTTTGTCCAAGAAGAATTTATCACATTTTGTAATGCTGCCTCATGTTACTCTCTCTCCTTCTTCTCCACCAAGCTCAGTGCTGTCTGTTGCCCAAGTTGAGAATAGTCAGTACATAATGCAGCCCTTTCATGAATGCTTGCCCTATGGTAGCCATTTCGCGGCACAACACGGCAGATATAGGCCCTTATGTAGCCGCAGAGATCAGAGGAAGCCTTAAGTCCTGTGGAAACTTTACTTGTAAGGCGCCTGACCTCCCTATGCATAACCCCTCGTGACGATCTATCACAAAGCTTACCTCCACCTCCGATTCATGAGCCTACGTGATCGCTAGCGGCTTCATTTGCTATACTACTGACGATATCGAGATGCCTCTTCCCAAATGCCTCTTGTTAGAGATATCGGGTAGCAAATCTCGCAGAATTCTGCTGACCCTTAGCCAGAATGCAAAGCGAAGCCAATGCGTCGCCCGGCCACGGGGCTGGAAGACCAAGGGGGTCCATAACGCAAGTTGAGTTATGAGACACTACCGGTTTCATCGAGCGTTGGCTGGAGATGTCTATCTCGACAAGAACGCTGATGAGTAACGTAGACTAGGGCATCATAGTCGTCCCAGTCTGCGCCTGGGTAATAAGGAAAACGAAGAGCCAATGTCTACTCAAAGATACTTGAGTGAACTAACTACAGATGCCCTAGTACTCCGCATGTTAGATGTGATAGATTGCTGTCCCTATTGTCGTATATGTGACCTAAGTCGCATGCTATGTACCTTTCCGCAGTTCTTCAAACCTGCATTTTCCACCATGTGATTAAACATGACTCGATCAGCCAATTTTGACTCCGCAGCTGCTTCACGGCTCAGTGAAGCTAGAAGAGCATGAGGCTCGGTCCAAGAAGATCCAAAGTCTACCAATTGCCCATCGCAAAAGTTGCCGATCCGTATGTCCATGTTATATATCCCAGCTTTGTTCATTAAGACAACCTTACTTAGGATCTTTCTGGTACTCGTCGACGTGATGCCGCTGTTTGAAGATGCAAGATCCTTCACAATAGCTCTAGCTCTTCGACCTCCGATCGCTGACCTTTGATAATTCATATCGACCAAGTCCAGTCCAAGGTCAATATTACGATTCTGTAAAGTTTCCTGATCTTTAGTTTTGAGGAAGAAGAATCCATGGCATGGCACAGCCACATCTTTTTTGAGAATATTTTTCTCGATGGCTTCCTGTATCTGACCATATGCTCGGCATTCTGCGTAGAATGGATCGGTATAGTAGGCCGCAGTGTCAAGAGACGTGTCTTCACCTAGCTGCGGCCCCCAAGCATACTCGGTACTCATAGGGTCGAAGAATTTGAACTATCATTTAAGCCGTTATCAGAAAAGAACATCTTCCGGGCAGGACAGGAGTAGTAAAATATCATGATCGTTACATACGACTTTCACGGCGTACTCACGACTGCCGATGCGAGCCTTGAATACATAACCTTGACTTGAGGACACATCGTCATCCTCACGATTCTCATCAAGTCTCTCAAGCCACTGAATAGTTGAGTTATGATATGGAAATTTCTTAAGCTTCGGTCCTTCACATGGCGGAAGCTGTTCGGGAATTGGTGACATTTTCCATCCGACCATTCGGGCAAGAAGGGTGGAGGATATGAGGACTTGGTTGCCAGTACGTGTAAGGCGTCAATCTCCGCCCCTGGGTCTTCTTCCTGTGTAGGCGACAGGCCGCCTCGAGCGAAGACCAGGTTTCAATGGGCAGCTTCAATTAGGCCGCAAAGCTTTCGACTCGCTGATCGCGGTGTTGATGCTGCACGGCTATGATCACGGATCATACAAAGGCGATTTGACGAAGTCCTGTTTTGTGAAGAGGGAAGTCAAATTGGTTGTAAGAAGAGTCTAGATTAACTAAAATGGGAGGCAGGAATGGGAAGCGCAAGAGTGACCACGTGACAGGTATTGATAAGAACAGTACTTTAATCAGTCATCGTGATCATACCCTTGTAGACGAAATACATGTCTTCATTCCTCAGCATTATTTTGAAATGATATAAGTGCCCAGGCAATGTTTCCTTGTACAAGACCCGTTGTGCCAGGGAATTAACTTGGCACTTTTGGCAGCATTGATGCCATGGGCCATGGAGTTTGTTAGCGGAAACTTTTGGGGTCGGTAACATCTCTAATCACTTATCAGCACGATAAAAGGCTTGAGATCACCAATCCTGGTCTCCCAGCGATGATGCAAGGAGCGGTCGGGACATCCCGTTCTGGATCAATGAGTTAGCTAACAGAGCGATGATTTCGATGTACATTAAAGTCACGTAGAGATCAGGAGACGTGGCAATGGCTCTTCAAGTAGCGAGTCAGAATTATAGCCCGTCTGTCAAGTTCTGAATGATTAAGCATTCTTTATTCTCTTCTCTTGGCTCGAACTTCATCCTGTTGTGTGTTGGTTAATCTAAAGCTTAGTAACACTACAGGTATCGACAGAATCTGCACGAGATCATTGAACACTAGGTTTTATGCGTAATATCTCGGTGTACCTTGAGTAGTGAGAGGGAGATTATTTTAGCCTTATGGGTCTGAACGTGGACATTCGAATTGGTTATACGCTCACTAGCCAATCTCCCGCTGACGTAAATGGTATGCTCCTTGAAAATGAAACAATGTGGAAATATAACGAAACCAGGTATTCGAGTTCCGAACCCCTTTTCTCTACATCCAAATCTTTAGTCCGCTTAATGAGTGACCTTTGGCAACATGAGAAGCCCGATATCCCCTGAGCTCTCAATCGCAAGGTAACCATACAAATAACGCCATAGCAGAGAGCGCTCTCTACCAGATTCCGGTTCGGCGCACAATCCTGAATTGTACTCGTTGAGCGCCTATCCTCAGTAGCCAACTTCGTATACCAACCAAAAGCAGTCGTTTACGACCGCTAATCGCGTCTTCTTCGCTGCCGATTCGGTTTATCTGGCCCCTAAGCCAGTGCATCTCTCAGTTGCGGGTCTTTGTTGCCTTTATCTACGTGATGATCACGGACATGTCTAGAAACCATAAGTATCAGAACCTGAATTCCAGAATGCATATCTGGTAGCAGCGCAGGCATCGACCTGCAAGTTAACATACCGCTGAAGGTTATCCCGACGTGGATATTTGTGTTTGACTTTCTCGACAGAGCAAAAAGGGCAAAAGTAGCCTGGAGAGTTATGAGTCAGACCATGTCTTCTCAGTTCATTTTCTCTTTTGAAACCCATTCCCCCTGCACTTCTCGTACAGCCTTTGACTGGACAATAGTGTGGCCGTGTGGATGAGTGTACATTCATGTGAGAGTTGAGGAGATACCGGGTCTTGAAAGGATCTACACTGCATCCAGTGACTGAGGGGAAAGTGCTCGGTGTCCATCTGGTGGTGACGAAGGTGGATTAGTATTCAAACTGAAACTGTGCCCTAGGCTTGTGGCTGGAGAAGTAGGGAAAGTTGAGAATGGGCCTGGAGAGAAACGGCCATGATCCTGTTCAGATGAGCGTTCTGGGTGTAAGTCTCCGAGCTCACCAAAAGTCGAACGAAGAGACGGCAGAGACTGTGATGGAAAAGTCTCCTTAGACTCGCCTGCTGGTGCGCAAGCCCCATGACGAAGCTGCTTTTGCGGTTTATTAGGTAAAGGGGTTCTTTGACGAGAAATACATCGCAGTTTAGACTGAGCGTCGATACGGGGCTCGTCGTGGATGGAACACCGTCTAGTCGCTGTAGATCCATCGGGGATCATTTTTGGAACCGAGGCCGCGAGAGCTGGCAATGCCTTCCCAATAGAAGCAGCCTGTAGAGCGTCTGTAGCCAGGCGCTGAAGCAAAGGTCCGCTCATGATGTGCCGTCTGCGGCCCCCTCTCGCCGCGGCTCTTTGCCTGGCGAGTCTTCGTCGTATAAAAGATTTTCATGGGCAGTTTCCAGAGCTTCGAGATTACATCCATCACCGAGATGTCGGAGCAACATACCAGCTCCACCGATTGTTTGACGCGTGTCATCGAGACCGATTTGAGATTTAGGTATGTCTGGAGAAGGAGATCGAGATGGATTGAGATCTGGACGTGCGGGTATGAGTTTGGGGCTTGTAAGATCCATATCACGCGGATCTTATGTATCCTTTGTCGAGTTGGGCGGTCGCTCATGTTTAAGGGAGAATTCGATAAGGGAGGCACGACTCAAAGTCGGTAGCAAGTACATGCAAGCAAGTCGAGGTAGTCAACATGCGGGTATCGGTTCGTATTTCGACGTTTACTTCTTTTGTTTAGATCGATAAGGGTAGTTGGGAGGGGTAGTCGAGATGCTGTGATTTCAGCACTCAATAGCTACCGAGTGAAGCTGATTGAGGTTTGCGACGCGAGCGCGATACGTTGTTGGCGCGAAGAAACAGCGGAGATGATAGTGTATTCACCCACCGCACTACAGTTCGTAGCATTTGGGAGACTCTGCCTACCCAATGAACGAGAGTAATGCCAAGAAGGGATTGGGGCCTTGTTGCGTTCGAGGAATTTGTATCACGTCTTCTGTAATTCGTTACGGTCAGTTTGCGAAGAATGTGAGATTCCTCTGGATTTGTTGTTCGTGTTTTGTGGGCCACAGCGACATCATTCTTCAAGCTTAACCTGTATTGGAATAGTGCAGCCGACGATACAGCCAATGAGAAATAGTCTAGCTGATATTGGGGAGTCGACATCTTTCGTGAGAGCTCCCAAACCTCTGAATGTTCCAGACATAAGAATCTTTCAGACCTCTCCCTTGCAGAGAATATGCATAACCTATATTTACATCGAAGAATCATTGGAAAAGTCAAGTGCTGCTAGATTGACTTGAGGGGAAATGTACGGAGTCTCATCCGAAGGGCCTAGGGTAGGGCATTTCGGGCAAGACAGATGTCCCGTGTAAAATTCGAATCTCTTGTTGATGATGCAAAAGTAAGCTCCGTCAACCAAACATGCCATGACCCGCGCTGCTGATGACGACGCAATTTTTGTAGGATTCGGTATGGACAAGCACATCAGAAAACAAGCCATACTTCTTCTACCGAGATGTAGAAAAGGAAGTAGCGAACCGGGACGGGTTCCTACTATCGTGATGCTCCCTCAATTACCAAGCACAGAACCGAGGTCACTGCACCAACTGACATCAACCTCTACTCCATCCTGTAGTGCTAATGACATATGCTGAGCGCCTCGTCTATGGGTTGTTCTGAGGTTCTCAAGATGACAAAAGACGTGCACAGCTCTGATCGGAGCCTACGCTGGAGACGATGACACATCTTACAGGTCGCATTCTCTGGATTTGCGCACATCGGTGGGTTATTAAACTCACTTCAAGTGGCGTATACAGTCCAGGGCTATTGATAGTGCTCACCAACTGCATACAGGAGTCCATAGATAGAATGAAACAAGACGTCCCATTTTATAGTGCGGTCTGCTGCCCGTGAAACGACACTGCCGAGATGGCACTTTAAGTGCCCCAGTCTCCCCAGATATTCTCCTCCTTCAATATCTGATATCTAGTTATCCTCCAATTTCACTTCCTGAACCTGCAAATGGCACGATTAGCAGAACCCACAGACTTGTCTCCAATAGTACTGACTGTGCCTGTTGAGCGGATAAATTCATCGACAACGCTCTTATCATATACGTCAGTGTCGCTGGAGTTATATTCTTGGAACTGGTACAGAGGAAGCCAGGCAACATGGCAGTTCGTTGAAGCGTATTTTTCGTCGAAAAACATAACTGGATATTTTCTTCCCCGATCGTATATCCCCCCTTGTTGGTAGTCGGGTGCCCATTGAACGGTGTGGTTCCTTTGGTTGTATTCGTAACATTCAGGTATATCATTAAAAAGACTTATATCCTCGACGATCAGGTTGCCATTTTGGTCATGCATACGCCATGGAAGGACCAAAATGGCGTAGAAAGGCTCGTTTTTATCCCAACGTGTCATGTACACATCACCAGGCTTGGGATCAATATTTTCGTGAACCGAGACGTCATTATATAGGCTGGCCAGATCCGGGGTGCAGTTGAGGACTTCGATCCCGCTTGTCTCGATTGTGGTTTGATAGTTTGCAGGTGAAACCTCATGGACCGAAGATATGTGCTTGCTAGCACCGCGGATAGGATCTTTGGTAGCAAAGCATAGTTTGTGTTTGTCACAATGGAGGATATACCATCTTTCAGCATATCCGATGATAGTATACTTTCTTGGATCTTTACGCTCTTGGTAGAGCTGACGAAAATGAATGGATTTCGTTTCAGTGATACGGCACAGAGGCTCGTTTGCTCGAGGGCGTTTCGAACCAGGTATTGTAGAGCTGAGTTTCCTCTTCTCACAAAGTATGACGGGAATCGGCTCAGGGCTGCCTGATGGATGACCGCTGGGATGAGCATTTTTCTCGGTTGTGCCTTCGATATCCGAGAGATTGGGATCGTAGTTCCGGCTTGCCGTTGATGTTTCATGGCAACCTACTGGTAGGAGACCATCCGGAGACCTCGAGCACAGCATGGCAGTATCACAAGTTGACAAAGCCTCGGCAGGGTCCGCAGTAGTTCCTGAACTCGTGCCGTCGGATGAATGCTGGGTGGTAGACAGGTCCTGCTGCTTTTGGAGCCATTTGTCGATGCATGGGATGCCAAGAATGTCGACAAACTCAGAGAAGATCAATTTATGCTGACTCCGGATCTTGTGTTCAAGAGCGCGCTTTTCTTCTTGAACTTCATGGAGACGCTTAAAGCAGTCATTAAATGGGCTCAGGCCGGCGCCGCCCTCTTTGAACGCAGTGTAAACAGTATCGAATCTGGTTCGTGTCTTGATATCTTTTGCCTTCAAAGCTTCTTCCTCTTTTTCGATTTCGCAAATGTATGACAAAGACTTCGTGAATAAGTTTTTGAGGTCGATACTTTGCTGTAAAGCTGGAGTGTAATCGTGCATTTTTGTGCCGTTTTCGTGATTGGCTGCTGTCGTGTAGTGCTAGATCAGCCTAGAAGTGAGGCTATAATCCAATTGGAGACTTGATGGCTGATCATTAGAGTAATAGCGATATGGTAATCAGCAATTTATAAATAAAGAGATTGTGGCAGTATACATAGAATTTAAAGTGAACAGAAAAGAGGCACCTCGCGTCAAGGCTTTCGGTTCTTTTATGATTGATAGCCTGATTCTTCCCTCATCCAATCAGAATATTGGTAATGCAGGTTCTGTCGTTTTCAATCACTAACGAAGAATTTAGCCAATGATACCTGCTTCCAAGATCCTTGCTCGGATTTTGGCTTGGATGAAGCAGTTCAGAGTTGTTGCCTCTTTACGCACCGGTTGTCTCATGTGCCTCAACGATATCCCCATGGCGCCGTCTCTCGGGATGTCAATAGACGCCCCTCAATCATCACGCGAGCTGTTCTTGGTGAATCCCTGTAAAAGTTTGGTTATTAGAAATTTACCTCAGTGAATGGATTGATAAAGGGTTCAACTTGTTCTGCAGGATGTCGAGCTGGGGGGGTGTAGTAGTGGTTAATGGGCCTCCATGCTCCATAGACCTGGTGGTCTCGTGTTATGTTGGCAACATCGCGTCAAAAGTCCAGCTTATGTACCGCGACATCGAGACGTAACTTGGGTTTGCGTGAGCGGCGAAAAAGGTCTCTCAACTTTATCTTCCTCCTGCAGTAAGTTGATTCTCAAGGTCGGAGCCAATCTTGTTTTCATTCTTTTCTTTGCCTTCCGGCTCAAGGAATGATTGCTTACACATTCATGTCAATCTCAGACCGGAAAAGCCGATTTGATATGTAGCAATGTCGCTTTCCATTCTTAAATAAAATCCTGGATAGAATGATAGGGCCGTGCCAGTCTAGTCCTACAGACCAAAATTGAATGTGATGTAAGTTCAAAAGAATCAGACTTATGCAGTATAAAGAGAAGATGAGATGCATAATAAGAGAGTCGTCGATGTAAACATAAGTCCTCCTTACTTTGCCTTGGCCCTCATTAGCCAGGCAAAATATGTATATCACGGTTGTACAACGAATCTATTGCTGTTGTTGCCCTTCAAGTGGCTCACAATGAACCATAGCTGAAAGTACATTATGTCGCTGAGATCCATGGAGTCTCAAACGGGATTGTGCACCGACGAAATGATCGCGAGGCTTGCTACGTCTGCCTACCCAAGTCTCTGCGATTTGACCGGCCTAGAAGCAGAGACAAGTGTCTGATCCTGTACATTATCGACCGACATTCTGACATCAATGTGAATTTGATAGAGACTTCAAATTCGGCTAGTCTGTAGTCCAGTCACATGCCAAGTCCCGTTGTACCCCTACGACGAGAATCAAAAGGACGATCAAAGTAATCAAGATCTGATGCAACTGGTGATGCATTTGCACTTGAAGAGCTCGACGAGACACCAGACGCAAGGGCGATTGTCCCCTTTCTTCCCGTCAACTCCAATTCCGATGTCTACGACAACGGCAACACCGACGACACAGATCTCGTCCAACAGTGAGAATGCAGCTGAGCACTGATATAAAAACCTTTCTTGATGCTCGTGAGGGTCTGAAGACATTCGATCAGTCTACGAGCGAGCATTAACGGTACAAACCAACAGGTGTTTTCGTAGAGACAAAAACAGACATGAAGCATTATTCGGAAAGCAAAGTACAACTGTGGATTTGGCTAGCATCATGGTTTGAACTAACTGCCCAGTTTGCAGTGACCAGGGTGCCGCTTATGCCTGTTTTGCTGGTTGTTGGTGCGAGATGGGAGTTGCATTTTGCGTTCGATACTGGGACGCATTATGAGGTTGTTGGGTCTGTCGATGTCGGAGGGACAGGAACAGTGGAGGATATGTATCGGCTGCTTGCTGTTCTGATAGTCTTAGGGGGTTTGGCCAGTGGCGAGTTTCTGGAATGGGTCAGGCAGTCTGTTGCGACACAATACTGTCTATGAAGACTCGATTTCGGAAAGGAATCTCAACAAGCGCTGGTTGCTCACAGAGAGAACGAGGCCGGACAACCCATTTTATTGCTCGGGTAGCTCATACTGACTTTTACACATTATTACGCAGAGACACTTTCAGCTATCGCCACTAGGATAATCACAAACAGGTCGATTCGAAATTGTAAATTACATCACACTCGCAACTTCACAAGCAAAGGAACTAGAAACATCTCTCTGTGGTCCGCGACTGCGCATCGCCCAGGTCGATCGTTATTGTGGTTTGGGAAGCTCCATTTTGAGATCGATTCCCTCGTCGGTTCCATTGCATCTTGGGTCCACGGTAATATGCCCCATGGTCTCCAACTCAGGATCCAGCTCGCTCTCCTCCTCTGTGGGTGTTGTTTTGCTTTCCTCGGTGCCAGCGACGTTGCCGCAACGTACCACAATGGTTTGTCCCATTTGAACCTTGGCTATCTCGCTTGTCTCCTTTGCTGATTCAGGCTCTCCGCGCTCCACGCGCTCCGTTTCTGTCTCGGCCATCTCAAGAACCTTAGTCAGCCCTTTCTGTACCTCTCTGATCTCCTTATCGCAGCGGCCTTTGCGAAGGAACTGATGAGCACCGTGCTCACACATACTCTGCACAAATTCGAGGCCCTTGTCTAGCTTATCGTATACGTCTGGTGGTTGGTCGCCAGCGCCAGGTCGGGATACTGACATAGGACCGAACCGTCTACTGCTCATGTATCGTAGAGAAGGGAGAGCGTCATCATTACTTCCACCCTCTGACACGTCTTGCTCCGCAAGCTTCTTGATCTGGGCAACTCTTGCGGCCATCTTGGCTTTGCGCATCAGGTTTCGACTTGACGAGACGAACCTCACAAGGTCGTCAAAGAAGCTTTGAACATAGCTATCATAATAGACAATGATCATGCTCCGTGTTCGATAAGCGGCAGGGGCGTCTTCGTTGGACATCATGGATGGCGACTTGGGCTTCTTCCTGACCTGAGCTCGTGCTCTAGCTTGTGCGGCTTTGATAATCTCTTGTTGCTGACAAATGGAGCCAGGGCTTGGAGTATGTACCTTGGGTGTCTCGGGATTGACTGGTGTCTGGGCTGTGTTTCCGCCTGCGCCATCTTCGAGGATGCCCTCGTTCGCTGGAACCTCGGCGTGAACTACTGGAGGATCATCTTTAGGCTTGAGGGACTCCGTCGAGCCTTTGTTGCGAAGCGACTTTGTCTCTGCACTTTTGCCCTCTGCTGCAGCATCAGCGGCCAACTCGGCCTGTCGCTTCTTGATTTGGCCGCTGAGGTCGTCGAGTTCCTGCAACCAGTCTGGGACCTTGTTGATGATACTCCTAAGCGCATCCATGGCCATGACGGGGTGAAACGGATAGATATCAATACAGTGAGAAGCGGGAAAGGAATAAGATAACAAGTTCAACGTGGCGGATATGGGGAAAGAAACATAGACAATTGAGTTGAGGAATAAATAATCTTCAATCTTATCAGCAAGAGCAAGATAGAGAAGTGGAGGAAGAATTGATCATTGATTGCATTGTGACTAGTCCATTCTTTAAATGTCTTGGAGGAACGCAAGGAGTCTCCTGTCCCCTACCGAGCAAGCTCCCGTCCTGCGCAACACTTTCGCGGACAGCGCGGTCGCCCTTGTCAAGCCCAAGCCACTACTCGGTAGAGTAGTCTCATCTCCCACCCGCTTTACTCTCCGAAAACAGGGAAGCTTGTCTTTGCTTAGTCGTGTTGGTGCTGGGGTTTTTTGAAGGGTCGTAATGACCAGGGTACCCCCGTCGCATCGTCACGCTACTCTTTTTCTACGCGCGACATGGGCCAGGGGACACGAAAGTAATCCACCCAACGCTTGTACCTGCGGGTCTCATTTTGCACTGGCAGTCAATTGTGCATATGCAATGCGCCTCTCTCGTGCAGCCCAGGTACAGACCTCCGCTTGGCCGCGAAATTGATCAGCGTTTCCAACAGAGGCCGGAACCCAGCTCTTTTGGGCTTTTACGATCGCAAGCCATCTCCGGTACGGACGATAGTAGGTAGACAGGGTCAATTGGTATCGCACAACGACAATCAATTGTCTTGTAGGAACTAGCATATGGAGAAATTCTGCGTCTTTGGAGAACAACATGACCGGACCGCACGGATAAAGGGCCGGCGCAACACACCATGCGATAAGCCACGTGTCAAGGCCGAGTCCATGTACCAAGTCTCGAGCGTTGTGGCCCGGCCGCTGGACCGTGGGATTTAGCAGCGCGGCCATCAAGCTTGCCCATGAGACCTGAGCCGTTACTTAGTCTTTCCCAATCTACTTCACAGCTGGACTACGCCATGGTGTTTTTGATCCACCTTGTAATTGGCATGCTAACTAAAGACGGCCAATCCTTTTAGAAGTGACAGTACGTTGGCAACAACCTCGGTGACTGTAAAGCCGAGGTGGCTCATCTAGGCATCGCCGTAGCCAGCGTTCCCTTGGAGGATTTGGGTTCGCCTGTTTACTTGCTCCGACAGCGTACTTCTTTGACCAAACTAGTCTGTGTTCAACTTTAAATTGATAGCCTGACAAGTTACAAGACAAACGTGATCTCACTCGGAGCTGGTCTGACGTGCACTTCAGCTATACCATGCTAGCCCGACCCGTCTACCAACGCCAATCATGCAACAGTTGGAGCACACCTCTCGACATCCTACAAACTCTTTGCATTGTCGCAAGCGCTACTGCTTCAACTGGCTGAAGAGACAGTACAGCATGCCAAAATCGAGCAGAGGAACTCGACAGGCAGTGTAGGGTATCTCGCCTCTGGCATCTCGTTACTTTACTGCAATGATGGGTTAGTCACTCATGTAGACTTCCTCGTCGCACACAATGCCTGTGCGAATAAACAAAGGAAAGAATCATATTCTAGACCCACCTGGCCAAGAGATTGCAGCCTGTGATCATGCTCCTCTCGCATACGATAGATTTGACCAAGTACTTCTTGCATCTCGGCACACGTTCGCTCGATGGTCGCATTTCGGTTGCCCTCCCTCTGCCAGCGCTGAACGTCGCGATACATCTTGTCGTACCGGCGATGCTTCTTCTCCGTGCCCTGGCAGAGTTTGCACTTATCTCCCTCGGTCCTGGTTTCGTAGACAAGCTTCAGACCGCACGTCTCGCCCATCCGGTATTCTTTGTTGCACTGTTGACGGAAGTGGCCCCAACGCCAGTAGCCGCAGACCCAGCGCGTTTGGTCAAAGTAGCACATCACCGAAGGGTCTTTGGGTGGCAAAAGAGTTTCAGTGGCGAGTATTCGAGACGGAAAGGGCAAGGTAGGGCTAGTCTACGACGGCCTGGACAAAAACTGCGTTGTGAGACGACAAATTGAGGTATACAACGACTGGCGTACTATGCTCAACTCGAGGACAATTAACATTGAACTGCCAGGTGAAAAGATGGATGATCTGTCGGAGTTGCAAGGGAATGACGTGAGCTCGAAAAGATAACAAAAACAAGACACCGAGGCCGAGGCCGAGAGTTCTGTCTACCGGTTTCGTGGCTCAATAGCGAATTGGGTCAAACGGTTGGCTCGCTTTGAGCTGTTGGTTGGTAGATGGACCGCCAAGGTTGGGAGGGTCGGATTGACCGAAAGTTCATCATTGCGTATCCCGTGCTGCTGCGCAAATAAATCTCCCCTGTTTACTCTGGGCCCATCATGCACACTCCTCTCTGCCTCTTTCACTCCACACATCGCTATGCCCTTGGGAATAGTATCTTCAAAGAAAGAAAAGTACCAGCTGTCTGATTCGTGTACGGCCAATCAATTGTGACTCGTCTGGTTCACCGACAAGCAGTGTTTTCTAACTAGTAATACTCTTGAGTGACTTGATGTGCCTGACCGGTACTTAATTTATGTCGCAGAGTAATCGGTTATGCGACGCACTTCTGAGGTGCGCATCTACTGTCCAACTCGGTTGCTCATGCTCGTCAATTTCAACTGATCAGATCCAGAAACAGAAAGCGATTTAACAGAACTTTTCTTTATATACGCTCCCAAGCTTCTGCAGGTAACTGACCGGTGTCGTTTCTTTCTTGGCGATGCAAATTAAAGCCCTGAACTTGGCTGCTTGCGACTTATTCCTCCACACATCCAACAGCTTGTCGCCAAACTTCTTTGTATTCTGCCCATTTGCAGAAGCCTAGTAGAGTCCAAAATCAGCGAGTTGCAGTAAGTGAGAAGCTCAGACGATCTTGCCTACCTAAAGACTGTAGAACGTTTTCATCCGACCTGCTGCCATCAACAAACATCCCCACCATTCCTCTCTCACTCAAAGTCTTCCGACATGCCAGGAGCAATCTAGTAGCCACCGAGTCACGGCGATTGACCATATCCGGGTCTTCATCTAATTTAACAGTTATTCAATGTCAGATAACATGGTTTGGATTATGGCCGACCTTTGATGCAGATGCACGAAACTCCTCCAATGCTCTGTCCGATTGAGGCTGGCCATGGAATATCTGCGCCGCAAGGGCTCCCGTTATTTGGAAAATATGTTATTGCCGCAGCAACCAGATTTTCCCCTTCAAGCCCGACTACAATGTCATTCATGTAGCAACTGTCCATCGTTTTGGCGTATTGGTCGTACCACCCAAACCTGCATCTCTTCTGTGACTCCTTATTCGCCATCTCGACAACCTTCTCGTAATCTTTTAGCTGGCATGGCCTGAACGTTAAGCCAGCGGAAGCCAGATCAGGAACTGGATGGTCGGCAAATCTCAAGAGCCAATCGAGCACTCGCCGCCCGTTTCCAAGTGTGGATTCCTNTTATTCGCCATCTCGACAACCTTCTCGTAATCTTTTAGCTGGCATGGCCTGAACGTTAAGCCAGCGGAAGCCAGATCAGGAACTGGATGGTCGGCAAATCTCAAGAGCCAATCGAGCACTCGCCGCCCGTTTCCAAGTGTGGATTCCTTCATGTTCCACTCTAGTTTTTCGAACCACTCCAGATCAGTTTCGCCAACAGGTAGACCGTATAGTAATCTTGGAAATGTGCTTCCAAGTTGAGTGATGCCGACACCTCGAATCTTCTTAAGTTTGCGCACGACTTCGTCGTGGAGGAAGCGCCCAACACCTAAACCCCGAAAGTCTCTGTGAACGATGATGGCAGCTACTGATCCAATCAGTCGGTCGCCACTACTATCCGTAAACGTTGTGAATGTTGCACAAAATCCAATGGCCTGCCCTTTATGGGGTTCTCTAACCATGTAATGCATGGCATATCCATCGCGTTTCAACAGAGAACCAAGAGTCGAGCGATTTAGATGGAACTTGGAAGGCAAACATGCTTCCCATAAAGCGTGGGTTTCTGGGAGATCTCTGTCGTAGTCCCATTTCAGGAGCGACCAAGTTGGCGGGGGATCAGAGTCACCGGTCGTTGGCGTGGCCTCTGTTGTCCGTCGTTCACTTGTCAAAAGAACGGCGACGGCTTGTAAGTCTGTCGCAGAGTACCCAGAGCACTGGATGGTAGTTGGGAAACCATACTCGCGGGCCCCCTTTTCCGAAACTTCACAGCAGGCTACAAGCACTAAAGGGCGTTCTTCACACACCTCACGAGCAACCTCGGCGAGTTCAAGCTGAAATAAACCTTCCTCTGTCGAGAAGCCAGTCAGCACAAAGATAACGACTCGTGCTCTCTTGATGAATGCCACATGAATGCCGGTAATGCCACGCTCCTTAGTATAAGGAACATGCCGGATCCATGGATGTGTGCGCGCAAGTGCTTTACCGAGAGGCTCGAAAGGGTCACTTGCATTGGCAAGACTCTGGTCTAAGGGGACAGCAGCAGGTGTTAATAACAAGACTAAATCATCATCACCAAGGTTCTTTTGAACGGGAATCAAGTCTTGGTGATCCCATAGCAAAGTGGCCGGTGAGCTCTGGCTTTTTATAGCTGACATCGTTTGCAATTGGGTGTTATGTTAAGGCTATGTGCGGTTATGCGATCTCCTGAGATCAAGTCTGCACCCGAAAGTATTTTGAGGTAATGGCAGGCTAGGCCATGAAAGGTATGATGAAGTGCTGCACTTATGGACGGTCATTCGGATACAGATTGAAATCGTTCAGCTCAGAATTGAACCATCCAGTGACTATATATTGGAAAATTGGCGTGATTAGCGACGTCGTGGTGAAGATGTGATAAGAAATTGATGGCAAAAGAAATTATTGGACTGCGGGTTTTACATTGCAACACTCTTTTAATAACACCAACCAACATGAAAAAAGCCACCCTAGTGGCCAATGGCCCGATAACGCTCGATCTTATAGGGCAAAGGATAGGACATGGTCTAGGGTCCATCGATGTGACATCGGAGACTTTCGATGCTTTTTTATGATTTAGACAACACTGAGGTAAGGCGGTGAGAAGGTGGAGTAGGGCGTCTTCATAGTACAATTGTTTACGGTAGCACTAAAACCGGCCTTGCTGCCATGACCACCCAGGCACGTCCCTTGGCAGCAGCTGCTTGTGTTATGAGATGCTTCGAGATATGCCTGCATGACTTGTTTAGATCTCCTTTAATTCAGGCCCCTTCTTCGACCTGATTCGCGACCCACCTGGCCATGTCATGTCGCGCTCGGTCTCCTCAGTCATCCTCAAGTTGCTAAGCACATTGATGGACAGCTTATCGTGGCAGCTAAATTCTTACGCTATGGCTCCTTCAACAGCCAGGTACCCCCTCTGATACCTGGTGATGGACCCTGTTCCTGAGCCGCATGCATCGACCTACACCTCAGTTTACATCCGCCCCTAAACAGCTGTGTTATCGTATATCACGGGGGCATTTCGTAAGTGCTATCAAGACTTGACGCCAAATTACTATTACATCGTGTATCCTGTATGCCGCCATATAAAGATGCCAGGCTTGATACAACCGAAGCTGAACCATTATTTCCCGGAACACAACATCATTGGGTCATACCAGATCTGGAATTGCCAAAGATTATCTGCTTGACGTCAAAATTACTTTACTCTCTACACAAAGCTCCGCTTCACCCAACGAGATGGCCAACCATTGCGCCCATTAGTTCCAAATGATGTGATCCGAGAACGTAGGTGGATTCACCAGTACTACCGCTCTAGTCTTAGTAGATACCCTGGCCTGAACATACTGCGCCGTTCTTGTCTTGAAAGCGTTTCGAATAAAAGACGATATTTGTTGCTGATTGCCGCTATCACTGCTTTCTCAAGAATCTTCATATAGATCCAGACAGTCTTCGAGAACTACATGCGCATGTTAACGAATCTGGTCAGACTCTTTGAATGGGGCAGTATTTGCTCACCAGCGGTTATTTGATCTTCCCATACTCCATATTGATAGTCCACCAGGCCATGGCGTTCGATGCCGTCACATAGCCTTGTCAGTTCATTTCCCATCTTCTTGATCATAGCTTTTGAAATCAGACTTTGTGTTCTCAAAAGTTGTTGGGATGAAGTCATCAGGTCAATTTGACGCTGGCCTAGTCCGAGCCAAGCGTGGTTAAAGTCGTTCCATAGCTGAATGCGATCAGCATGAAGGTTGGTCTCGTCAAGATTAAGACCTGTGCAAGCAACAGTAGTTAGCTCTGGCTTTCTTCCGTCCCCCTCTACGGTTCCATGGACAGTGTAATACATACCTAGATCCGCGACTTGAGACAATAGCCAGCTAGTGACGCTAAGTAAGGTCTCGGATGCACTTTCGAGAGACCCATTAAATATCTCCTCAAAAATGCTCCCAAGCTGCCGCTGGTAACTGACCCATTTCTCCTCGAGGGCGCCTTCCGCATAGTCATGGTCGTCTGTCATTGGAACATCGGCGGTGTTTGTTGCCTGCGGCATTGCGCTCACAGTGGACATGCTGTTGCTCGCATAATTCATGGCATTGCTTTGCTGATAAACATTCGCGGATCCGCTTGAGCCCTGCGCCGGTTGCTGCAGGCTCGGGCCAGCTGAGGCCCCGGTCTCAGGCTCAAAGTAGCTCGAGACGACGTCTGGTGGCATCATTTACATAGCTGCAGGTTGCTGCGAGCTGAATTGCTGCGCATCGTAAACTGTGTTTTGCGTGCTCGGTTGGCCAACGTTATCGTAGCTGCCGTACTATAGCCGCCAAAGCCTTGCGTTTGGCGGGAGTCGTGGCCGGACTCAGAGCCATAAGCTATAGCTGTGCCAGGCATATTTGCCGTCGAGAATGATGCACTAGGTGATGAACAGCAACTACTGTAGCTACCCGTAGCTTCTATGCCTCGCCTTGACGATGAAGGCCCAGCAAGGGATGCAGGGCGATATCTGTCGTTGGAATCCCAGCGAACGAACGACGCTGTTTGAAGTAAAGTTGAAAACTAATAAACCAGTTGGCAGGTAGGTTTTCCATGTCCCAGTGTCGTCGAATCGCCAAAGAAACTGGCAGCCTAAGCAGCGAGCTGGGCCATAATATATATCTTTTTGGTAAGAGGGGGGTGACCGAGAACTGCATATCAGTACAGAAGTCTTGCTCAAGGACTCTAAGGCCCAGCACTGACTGTAAGCAGGCTACCATATGGTTGCCTTGCCCTCAAGTTCTGGGTTTTGCGGACCAATAATGCAGCCTCGCTCCTACGTGTTCAACAGCCGACACACCATACCATAGCTATGCAGAATAGGCTCTCAAAGAAGATATCGCTAGGTTTTTTTATTTGAGTACTATCATTCGTGACTCAAGCAATCACAGACAGGGGCCCGGCACCTTACCCATGGGGGTAGAGAATGCTAGCAATGATGCTTGAAAATGTCGCGCATTGGACTCTGTTAGGGCGCTGGATTTGGCCTCCAGCTGTGGATCCACCAGCCAGCCCCGCAAACACAGATGCCGCGTTTATGATGTGTTTTATTAATGGAATCCCATCTGAAGAAGGCAGTTTAGGACCACGCCTGGTTAAATTGTTTTATGATGTTCATGTGCATCGCGCCCCCCTGCTAGCAGACGAATAACGACATCATGCGCTGTTCCTTGCAGAAGCGCTTGCAGCATGGACAGCCAGTTGATGTAATGCACTAACCCCGCCAGGCGCTACGTCTTCGCTTCTCCATTGTCCACTACACAAGAACGGCGGGTTCCAGGCCACATCAATCCGAAGTCATTTGTGACATGAATCATACTGCAGGAACAACGTTTTTATGCATGACAAAATCAGCCAAACCATATGTACCTATTTGCGTCATTTCAGAGGCTTATCTAATTGATCCACACCCCCTACGTTTTGGAGATCTCGTATACTCTTCTATCGACCTCAGTGCAGGGGTCTACAGAAATGTGAAGAAATGTAGGGTAACCAAGCCTAATGGCCCACCTGACTGACGGCTTTGGCGCTTCCCCGAACAGGGTCATCGAAGCGTTCTCCTTGAGTAACGATGTTCTAAGGTCCTTGCTATCAACTTACCTTATAGCCTCGGTTACATTTTGCCAGTGGAGGGGTAGGCTTGGGAGAGAATTGGCAGGGCTGGCTGAGGTTTGTTCTGGTTGTCTCTATCGCTACATGATTGGGTAGTATGAATAACGCTTCCTTGGGCTTCATTAAATTTTGAGCGGCTTTCAGGGTGTGATCAAAAGACAAATGGACATACCGTCATTGCTTGCCCCGAGCTCTGTCGTTCGCAATGCGCGAGTGCGGGCACCTACAAACACCTAAAAGGGTAGGTGGGGTTAATGTAGAGGGGTACAGTAAAAGCACTAACAGGGGCGGAATTGACGTCGTTTTACCCGAATCCGGCCATCAGCTCAACGATCGGTTGGTGATCCCGGCTGCCGGGGAACCACCCAGGGTCGACCGCTTCCCCTATGGACTATCCTAGTTCTACAAAAAGATTGAGCGGGGCGCGACTGCTGACAGCCGTGACAACGCTCACATGCATGGATCAATTGGCCGCTGCATCCACAATGAACGGAGCAGCATCCCCTAAAGTGTATTGTGGAGCCCCGGCGCACCGTGCTTCCAAGTCGTGTAAGTGGGTGAACTGAGCTCACGAAAGTTGGCGGAGGGTACTGATATGCCACCATAAGAGACCAGGAACAACGATCACGCTATAGATGAATAGGCAGAAGCGGAAAAAAGCAATCCCTTGTCTGGCAGTACGTGGAAGCTCAGGGGGTTCAAGGGCCTTGGCGGTTGGACATGACACTCCTTACGGGAAAATGTCACGACTTGACAGTAATCCACAACAGAGTAACGGAGATACTTGTGATGGATCTAATCCTTCCCCGAAAGACTCCCTCCGTGGCCCTTGGAATGACCAGGCAGGCACCAGTGAGAATTGGAAGACTACGATGCGTATCACTAATGAGGGGAACCAGGAGAGCGGGCAGTATTGTAGGCAATTTGTGCGATATGCTGCTCTTGGATATATTGGAACTAGGCAATCACCTAGTATCTTGAGTGATATTTCACCATGAATGATCACGGATCCTAATGTCGATGTGAGATGACTATACCATTCGTCTTGGCTGTCACAACAGTTGAGATTCCCAGACTCCCAACAGTCCATTGCGAAAAGTCAGACGTATACTTCAGTACTAGCCTTGCCCTTCCATTCATCCAAACATCCATGGTCTAGTCCTACCGCGCGTCGCTTTCGCCCTACTCCTTGACCCGAGATTATCTTTGCTTGTTCTGTTCCTCCCCTCCTTTCCTTTCCGTGGCGCTCGATCCGACATCGACGCCCCCTTTCCATTATCGCCGCCTTTTGCTCGATCCCCGTTCCTAGCCATTCTAATTCACGCTCCATGACATTCACTCATATTCCGACTTCGCCTGGAAACAACAACCTTAGATCGTCAGTCTCGTTCCGAATCTTCTCTCGTTTCTATGCATATAAAATATTCCGAATCCCCCAAATATTCGTGATCTCTTTCCTTTCGTAACTTGCATCATCACCGTGAATCTCGGTTTCACCTCATACAATCCATCTGTCCAAGATTCTCACGATTTCTGACTTCAGTTTTAAAGTAATATCGACTGCCATACAACATCGAGGTATTTTCAACAATACTTCGCACACAGCCACTGCCATACTGCTGCCCGAAATCACTTATGTGCGTTTGCTGAGTTATGTTCTGTGCTGAAGGCTAAACTTGTTGCAATCCTACGAAGACACCAGGCCATACTCGACCGTTGAGCCGCTTCCATATTACCAAGTATTCTCTCCTCAGCATTATAGGCCTCACTTACGAGACACACAAGCCATTGCTTCTGCGGAAAATATGGCCAACGCTTGTGCCCATCAGTTTCGGATGATCAAATCTGACAATACTCTGGTTCAGTGGATTTGTCAACACTGCCGCTCTGGTCCCCATTGGGTGATCTGGGAATGCACATATTGCAAGCTGCATCTATGCCGACCTTGCACGCAATCTGCCTGACATTGTGAGGCGAGCTCCTTGGCTAGGACAGTGCAAAGCATTCATGCGCAAACTGGGTGCACCATCAATTTGTTTTGCAGGGCTATTTAGCCATCGGTGATTGGGGACGACCTAACTGGTACATCGAGAGGGTCATCGCGATCAGATGGACTTCTTGTCCACTTTCAAGAGATGCACAGTCATATTCATGTATATGAAGCTAAGGTTTAATGTCAATTCTAAGTATAGTACCACGAAGTTATCTCGACCAAGAGAATAGAAACTAATCAGAGCCATGCGATGATTCTTTAATTCGCTCTCAACTCGGCGGAAATAGAAGACACCCTTCTTTCAGTACAACGGCACTCCGTCACGGCCTACTGGATTAGTTCTAAAACGCCATGTCACGATGATGAGCATGCTAAGATATGATGAGAGTCACCAGGACTGATTTTACAGTCACGGCGGGACATGTCTTCGACTGTCGCTGCTCGTGCGATAAATTCATTGAGTTTAGTGGCTAAGCCCGCATGTGCCGCTCGAGAAGCTCGAGTTGGTCCTCGGATCGTAGCTGAAAAGATCTCTCTGTAGGCCTTGAAGGATGTGCATGTCAGTTCGAAGTGCACTCGTTGCCGTTGCCGACTGTCGCAAAAACTGGATCGTCTTGTGGAACAGTGTTCGGAGTAGTTCCTCATCTACATAGATGTGAAGGATTGGGTCACGGAATGCAGCTGACAGAATCAACAGGTTGCCCCATTGCCTAGAGCGTGGTTAGTTTGAGGCACATCAGTTGAAGATGAAAGACTTACGCGTGAGCTGTGCCGAAAATATTGGTGATGATCGGCCTCCTATCTCCCAGACCGTGGAAAGCACGGGTGCTTTCAATGAGCGCTTTGATACCCTTCTTAGCCAACTCAACGACTTGAGGATCGATATCGCCATGCGTTCTAGCCTTGGGATGAATAACAGGTGCTGTGATGTCCTGTCGGAATTCGGAGCTGACGCTGGGAAAGTTGGGGCTCGATGCATGATTCTTGATTGAGTGCGAGAACTGCAGAATCTGTCGGATGAATGGGCGATAAGTGATCACCTGAGCTCCCCAGTACTTTGCCCGCAGTCTTGCTACCAGAATATCATCTGCAGGGGGATCATCCTCTCTGAATGCAAAGCTGGGGGCAACCCAATGCATACCCGAGACAGCATCAGACACGACGCCGACATTGCGGAACTTATCTTTGCCAGGTTTGGCCGGATCTTCAGGAGCGTAAAACATTCGGTGGATGCTGTTGAGGTGGGTACGCAAGTATAGCTGACCTGGGTAGCTGTCCAAGATGCGCTGGTTGAAACCTCCCAGGAGACTCATGTTAGGGTGCGGCATGTCATCCTCATACGAGAGCAGTCCTGATGGGGGAAGTTGCATCTCTGCAATGAGATCACTCTCAAGCTGCAGACAAGTCCAGAACGTGAGAGCAAGCTGGTTATACTTGGTTTCCTGGATGAACTCGCTGTTGCGCTTGATTCGTCGCATTTTGTCCAAGCTCCTGCAATATTGTCAGCCACTCCTGATCTGTGTTCTACTAAAGCTCATAGCACTTACGGTCTCATGATGACTTGGAGCTTGTGGCTAGCCCTGTGGATGAAAGCAAAACTCTCCATCGGTCTGCCCAGCTGGCCATGATACAGCCCAGCAAAGATGTTGGCGTACACATTTTTCATATTGTTGTACGCGCCAGTGTGGTTGCCAAGGATATCCGTGGCGTATGCAAAGTACTCCAGGCCAGGGATTACCTCATAGTTCTTCTTGAGACTGTAGCCAGAGCGAAAAGCACTTGTGCCATGAATAGAGGATCGACGACTATGAATGTTCCGGTCTGGCTCCGTGGGTGATGGCAAGCCAGATGACTGGGAATGAGATGAGTATCGTGGGGGGAAGCCTTGACTGGGCGATGGTGGAATGGCTCCATTACAGAGGGCAGAGCTTCTATGAGGGAGAGGCTCTGTAGGATGGACAACATCTGGCACGTTATCACGGTGAAGGCAAACTTTACCCAAAGCCAGAACCGCGAGAACTAGAGCGGTATGGATGGATCGATCTGGTCGACAAGGACTTGGTGGCGATGGTGTGGGTGGCTCGAAATCATCCAGCTCTGGCGGTCGTTTTCTCTTTGAGCCTGCAACCAACATGTTGGGCTTGTGAGTTTGTGCCTTTGCTGGGTGTGGCTGTGACGCTGTGAGATTATATAGAAAGTCTTTGACCCAATAATCCAAGAGCTTGGGTTGAATGATAGGGTGCATGTTGAGAATGTTTTCCTTAAAGCTTTCCACGTACGCCCACACTTTCGGCTCAGAGAAATCAGGATTGCCATCAACCAAAACGCCTCCCTTGTATCCCACCTGATCAGGAGGGCTCAGTACACCAGGCTGGCCCCAATCATCTGCTGGCGAAGGGGATGCCATATTGGATGAATCGTCCGCCATTTCCAAGTTCCCATGGTTGGTCGGTTCTCGGGCTTGCCGCGATGGGTGAGCATCTTCACCTTGGCCATGAACGATCAAAACGCCTCTGCTCTGTTCTTGGCTAATGGGGTATTCGCTGATACATTGCACACCTTCGCGCTCAACGTGGTGTTTTGTGAGCTCACGAATCGACGGCCACTCCAAAAGCAGGCCCGCTAGAGTCGTATGGTTGATAGGAATCGCGGGTTCTCCAGGTGGCACAGGTGGACCAGGCTCAACCTCCATCTCATCCTCGGCCATCATACGCAATGGCATAGGCTCTGAGGATGGGTGATCGCGATGGGCGTCATTATAGTATGGGTCCACAGAAGTGCCATTGGTAACGTAAGGCGACGCTGGCGCACGTTTGTACTCGTCCTCCACTGAAGATTCTGTCTTGAGAGCTGATGTCGCAAGATGCTTGGGCAAGAGCGATTCCATCTTGGTCAATCTCTGATCAAATCGCCCCAGGTGTCTCATGATCGAGTTAAGCGACGTCTGGACAGAGCCGAGGCGCTCTAGAATGTTGGCTTGCGCTTTATCCGTCCTGTCAATAATTCTTAGTTTTTGCTATCAAGCCAAAGTAAATCTCTCAAAACCTACGCCTTGGGCACCGGGTTACGGTATTTGCATTCCATGTCCTTTTCCTTGCAGGTTGTACATGGCTTCGTCTCGTCGCACTTTGCCTTCAACTGCCTGCAGTTGTCGCATGCCTACCCCCAGTTAGAACTTGCGCGCTTCCACTCCCAAGATGCTCATACCTGACTAACTCGCTTAGTTCTCTTTCTTTCCGGCGCACTATAGCCATCCGGGGTTGGGGGCATAGAAGGCGCGCCTTCGTGATTCATGCGTTGCGGTGCATTATCTGGGTATGCGCCGGGCACACCAGGAGTTGGGAGCGAGGGAGTTGGCAGATGCGTTGAAGACGTTCCTTCTGGCACATGGGCTGTTGAGTTGGGTCGATTTCTATCCTCGGCAGATCCCTGTTTTATGGATTTGTTTGAGCCGTACTCCTGGTATCGAACATACGGCGAAGGTAGGTGCTGCTGCTGCCGGTCATAGATTTGGACAGGATAGGGCCCTCGCTCATGGTGGCGACGATCGGGATCGTAATGTACTTGCGCAAGCTGGTCGTGGGAGAGATTCGTCGGACCTGATGACAAACGTTAGATAGGTCAAGTAGGACAACTCCAAGAAGAGCTAGAAGGAGGAAGAGAAGAGGCGTGTTAGTTAGTACCAATTTGAGATACATATTTGAAGTTGGACATTTCGAAATCAGGCTGAGAACTTGTTGAATTTGGAGAGGCGCTGCGTCATGCGAACCACCCGTTGCCTTGTCAGGTTGCACAGCATTTTAAGTCAATGTCCTTCCTCTGCATCCAACCCGGAACACCGGAGGGACGGGATTGACCCCTCGTTTGCAGAAATTACGTACATTCTGCTATCAAGGGGATGATGTTGACTTACTTCCTGCACCAATCAAGTGTAGCACGACGGCGTATTGTTGGTAGCTTGCCCTCGCGCACTTCTGCCTCATGAGGCAAGGTGACGTCTCAGGACCCACAAAAGCGTGGGGATATCCCGTTCGTGCCTCGATTGCCAATTTAGCTCCAAGCTTGGACCCGCGCGACAGGGGTCTATGATAGTCTCTCGCCACACCCTGTTTGTGCGGCTGGTCTGCTGCAATACAGAGCCAGGATGCCGAACAAGGTTGGCGCACGGGGCTGTTAGCGCCATGGTGCTGGCTTTAGGCAGTCACGTATACAGTGTCATCTCAAGAGTAACGGCCGATCATCCCCGCTGGTCCCTGACATCTTTCGCTAGCGGGCAATTGTCATTAGCACGCGTCCACCACGATAACAACCATGTAGACGAAACGCACTAGCCGATTTCGATTGAGCAACATCTCAGACGTTGGTGTAAACCCCACGCGAGATGGACATGAATCTGGCCTTCATATCAATTCCACGTTTAGCACAATCTTGGATGCTTTTCCCCTTCCAAGATCCTCTGACAGAGCGGCTTTTTTTTTTTTTAATAAAAAAAGCTGTGGCTACCTCCTCCCGGAATCTATCTTACTCTCTTGATGTATTAGACATGGGAATCGTCTCATACTGACATAGCATCCTATCATGATCTTTATAAATTTGTTCGAAAAAGTAGGCCTTGTCGGGAGTCTAGACGAAGATACAAGTGATATTTATACCGAAGCAAGTGACTACGAGGCTGGGAGTAATTTCAATAATGAGGTGGGCAAGCCCGTTCTGACTTTTACATTGATCTTAATCATTCACAGTTGACGGCACTCGGTGAACGTCAGAAAGAAATCGCCTTTCAAGTCTTATTGGATCTTTTCTGCCGGAAAGTATATCAACAAGTATTATAAGAAACCATCTAACGTGATTGCAGACGGTACAAAAGAATCAATATTCTCCTGACTCGATACTCCGTCTTCTGGATCTACGCAATCGCTTTGTATGTTTTCTTCAAGTTGGAGATTTGTTTCGGCGCATATATAATCGCGCGAAATAGCTTCTCGCTCTCCCAAATAAGAACATGTACCTATACTAGTACGTTCATGTAGCTGAATCAATTCGTTGCCAGGTACTACATGCACTGAGTATTATCAAAAAGTCATCTGCTGAACACAGATACAAGAGACAAGAACGTTCAGCACCAATCGGCCGTGAGCCTCTTCTGATGCCATCTCGTACACCACTACAACAAGACTTTTGACCGTAGTCGCTTCCATTAGGTTGGCTCCTGGCCTGTACCAATGGCAATTCGCGCTTTGAACTTCTTATTGTTGCTCTTGTCCATCCGCAGCTCAATGTTCTTCAGTAATTTCATTTCTCAAATTTTTGACTTCACATTGCCCTAAATCTAATCACTAACCTCACCAATTGCACTTGGCCTTGAATTCCCATCATCTCTTCTCTATTTACCTTCTCTTTCTTTTATTCCTCTTTTTACGCTCAATTACCTTAATCAGTATCTGCATTCAAGTTAGTGACACCCATCATCAAGTCAGGATGCAATCTCACCTCTATCGTTGCTACATTTCTTTTAGTTTCTTCTGATCCTCCAATCGCATCAACGTCGCCATGCTGTATTCGTTTCTTAATTATATTAAGAGCGCTATCCAGCATACGCAAAGTGTTTTCATCCTTCATATATTCGTTGGTTATCTTAGGGTCGTCGCGCTGTGTCTCCAACACCTCCAACCAAATCGTGATATCACACGACCTCAGAATGTGGCCGGTTATGGAAACCGTGACTTCCAATCGAACAACAGCATGTACGGTCCCGGGCGGGAACCAGATGGTCTGCTTTGGTCTCAAAACCACGTACCGAACTTTGCCGTTATTATACCCACGGTCCTTTCTCCAAGCCTCTCTGTCTTCCTTCGAGAAATTAGCCATGAACAAAAATCCCAACTTCCCTTGCTGAACTGTGATCCAGGTGCCCCAACCGTTGCTGTCAATATGAAAGTCGGAATGCGCCCCCGCCTGGCCTATAAGCATGCCTTTCTCAAACATTTTATACTGCCACACCTCAACCGTTGATGCAGCGTCTCTTTGAGCGGATTTGTTTTTAAGGCTACCATCTTGAATGAAATGAAGCAATCGACAGTGATAGGATACTAGGAACTTCGGGTGAACGTTTGGGAACGGGCATCGACAATCTAGCAAATTCCATGGGTCCTTGGGCGTCCCGTCGGTTAGAAATTTCTCAGCGACCTCCCTTATCGTGCGCTTTTCGTAGGATTCTTTTAGTCTGGGACGGCTTGAGGGCTGCACATATACCATGAGATCTTCATCATGTCTCCACTGATCGAATGTTTCTTTGATAGGTAGTTCGTCTGATTTCCATTGAAGAGGCTGCTGATTTTCAGCGATGATTGGAACCTTGCTATCGATCACAGCCTTTTCGCAATCCTCATCGCTGGTGCAAAAACGGATTTCTATATCGCCTTGGCTTTCATCTGTGTTGGGGTGTGAAGCGACAAGTAGATGAGAATAAAGATTCTTGGCAGTTTGTTCACCATGGGTGATTGCTTCTTCGCCAGCGCAAAATCTGCTCTTGAGATCTTCCAGAGCCTTCTTTTTCCATTCTTTATATTCTTGGGGGGTATTGTAGGGATAAGTTGCATTTAAAGGTTGGCTATCAACTGGGAATTGCTCTCCCTGTTTTCCAGTCTTCGGGCGGCATCTCCACTGGTTCTTTTTTGAATGCGATTTTTTGCAATGGGGGCAAATTTCTGCATCATGTGCCTTGCGGGCTCTACTGAAACGATGAGCTTGGCGCACATGCCTTCCTATGTCGGATTCCGATTTCGGTTCCTTATGGTCCCATTTACAGATCCCGGGTTGTCTCTCAACAGCTGAATGTGCGTCCTCTGGGCCAGTGACAGTAATTTGGGTCGGGCGCTCATTGGTGATATTTGTTAATAGCATAGGTGTAGCTGGGCTAGACCTAAGTTATCAGGGTGCTTAGTGAGGAAGTGCTTGAGGAAGTGCTTGAGGAAGTGCTTGAGGAGGAAGTGCTTGAGGAGGAAGTGCTTGAGGAGGAAGTGCTTGAGGAAGTGCTTGAGGAAGTGCTTGAGGAAGTGCTTGAGGAAGTGCTTGAGGAGGAAGTGCTTGAGGAAGTGCTTGAGGGCAAGACAACAATGTTTGCTCAGACTTCTAGCCACATGCGACCAACTTTGCTTTTCGACAACCGGTATTCAAAGGGCTGCCATGCCCCCTGCATAGCGGTGAGGCTACGATAACCAGACATGAAGATACTATTCGCACTCCCTCGAGCAAACCCGGCTCTGTTCAAACGAGGCTGTTGGATCATCCCAAACCGTCCCCATCCCAGCCAGCCATGGCTGCATTCCGTTCTCTCGTGCCCTGCGACTACTTCCTTTTCTCGAACCTGCATTGCGTACCTTGCATTCGCAGGGGTCTAGAGAGAACGCCCAAAACGCACGCTCCTGTATCCATCCTTTGCTTCAAACGAGACTCATGGCCTTTTGAAGTACTTTTCTCATCTCTGCTTGACCTGATCCTCCTTTTTGTTGCTACAAATACACCACACACAAATCCGGGGTCCTGGACATCGACTTCATCAACTTCACGTTCAAGTTTGTTGTGGGGGACGCTAGTTCCAGGTTTGCATTAGGCTGATCGGAAATGCATTCTAAGATTAGCTGCTGAAAATACAAGGTTGCAGAAGCGGGCAGCAGGCATGTCGCTGATCTCTCCACCAACCCCTGTCACTTGTTTTCTCTCTCCCCCCTTGTCACCTGTTTTTTTCTTCCCCTCCCCCGACAATTGTTTTTTCTCCCCCTCCCCTGTCACCTGGTTTTTCCTTTTCCTTCCCCCGACACTTGTTCTTCTTCTCCCTCCCCCGACACTGTTTCTTCTTCTCCCTCCCCCAACACTTGTTCTTTCTCTCCATCCCCCAACACCTATTTTCTTTCTCGTCTCCATATCATAGGACAAGGCATATGGAACATGGAAAAGCCGAGTGTGAGCGACCTGGTTAACCAGGTACGTCAAGCTGTGAGAGATATCAAACGATACACTAGCTCTAGACGCGACTTGACGGACTTAATCACTGAATTGGGGAATCTGAGAGCAACAGCAAATAAGTATATCCCATTATCGATAGCAGTCGAGGAATTACTCTCGCGCGAGCAAGAAAGTCAACAGATAAGACGACTTAGTGTCTTTTGGGACTTTTTTCTTCGAGACGAAAAAACCAAAAGCGAGACCGATAAGCAGCACCGCAGAAATATTGAGATACGAAAAAGCCTAAGAAAGGCCGGATTTTATACAGCTTTATTCATTGGCATAAGCTTCACCGTCGAAGGTTTTAAAGTTTTCGACAATAATGATATCCGAGAAATATGCACACTTGCTAGAGAGTACATGGAGACCTACTCCCTCAAGGACTGCTTTCTCCGTGTTGGATTCTACAAAGTCACCCAAAAATTGGTAGGACAAGTCTCTGAATGGAAGTCCGGTATGTTTTCAACTCTGTCAAGACAAGGCTTGGAATCTCACAGGGAGAAGACATAACGCAATTCATATGTGATGCTCTCGAAAAGTATGCCGGAACCTCTAAAAATAAAGACTCAGCAAACGACGACCATCCAACAAGCAAGCGCAGTAGGAGTGAGGGAGCCATTGACGGAACAGCCAGTCCTTTGCAGAAGAGGGCGAAAACAGTCGCCGAGTCCCATACCGAAGTGCCAACCGCCGCAAATACAGGACGATGTCTTCAAGAGCATCAAACTCCAAATATCGGACCTCTAACTTCATCTCCCAGCGTCACCCAAGGTATATTCCGACTTTGGCAATCCCTTCGTATGCACTAACTTAGATGTAGATCGATTTCTCAGTACAACTGCTTCCGGAACATTTGAGCGTTTTATCGATGCTCAAGCAGGACTCAATATATTGAGGGCAGAACCGGATTTATGTAACCAAAGAACAATTTTAACTTTAGCTAAAACGCATTCGTGCTTGACACTTCATCCAGCTCCTGGTAGTAACCGAGGCATATTTCGAGACAGAATTGCAGAGTTGTCAAAAGACGTCTCGCAAGGTATGTTCAACCCCGGAGGATTACTCGGCGTTCGCTGATTCACCCACAGATTGGCCCTTCGATGTTCCAAGAAACACACCCGTCTATTACGTCAAGCGCGACGAAGGTCTACATCATGTGGGCACGGAACGGTGTAAAATCAAAGGCAAGGCAAGACTACGTATTTACAAAAACGGCTCAACATTTTTGACGTTCTTTTTGAATGACAAAAAGGGGGGAGGTCTCATAGAACTTGAGGGTAGTTGCCAGGTCCCAACTTAAATAAGGGACATCTGTTTCAGCCTATGATAGATCTCGGCGGGTAAGTCATTTGGTCCCACATGTTTACCTTCATGGTCTTTGTCACAGTCCGACGCCGCGCCAGATATTTTTTTTGATTTTGGCCATCTCCAGGAGGTCACTACCCTTTGAGTTGGTCTCCTGCACGTCACTGCCCTTCGAAACATTCTCCAGAAGGTCACCGCCCTTTCAAACAGTCTCCAGAAGGTCCTCGCCCTTTGAAACAGTCTCCAGAAGACCACTGCTCTTTGTTTTGGATTCGGCAAATCCAAGGGCAACGCGCCCTCAATCAGAATCATCCATCTTTTTTCTTCCGAACAAATTTCGTGCATCGCAATCTGAGAGACTTGAGGTATAACATACTCAAGTCCAATTGAAGTGATGTTGTACTTATTTAAGTAATTGATGAATTGCGAAAAGAATTCCGGATCCACTTTACTTTTACCAAGCAGCGGACCCTGGTGGAATTCATAAGGGCGTAGTCCTTCTCCTGGGATATAAGTGAATTTATGGCCACAGAGTTCGTTAGGGTTGGAGGTTTTGTCTGGGACAGTTCGGATCAAATAGAAGAGTGATTGCGGACGGACTCCAAATGTCCCAACCGTCCCAATCAGATGGCTGTCATGAGGCAATTCGAAGTGTTTATGCTTATCAACAAGCCCGAATATGTCTTGAACGTCATATTTCTCCAACAACTGGCGTAGGGATTCGCGATGTCTTCCATGGTCTTGGTCTTGGTCTTGGTCTTTGTTTCCGTACGGGAGTTCGTTATGGCTACAGATATTAGCGACTGCGTTGTGAAAAAGTGATCGGAAACCGCACTATTTACGACCCTGTCTAAGATCGTGGATCGTAAGCGGCACCTGGAGTCCAGGGATCCAGTCGTCATTAACGCCGCATCGACGCATGACCAAAGCCATGTTTAGCCTTGAGGACTGACTTGTGGACGAGAAAACACTTTAAATGGTGCAACTCCGCAGTGTCATCAGACAAGCATGCGTTCATACAACACTGTGTTGTAGAATCTGTGCCACATCCAGCAGCTGTACCATCTTGAGATGAAGAAGAGGAAATCTTGGGGGACCGCTGGGCGGAGAGGATGAGGACAAATAGGCGGGTTAGCACGTGTCATCAGGCTTAGAGTACGATATCTCCCAAGCGGCACGGGATTTCTTGCATATCGGGGCCCTGCATATCGAGGCCAGAGCCAGGTGATCAGCTTAAGCATCTGATTGATAATGTGATCATCCAGTAAGTAATTCCCTCATACCCCACAGTGCCGGTTAATTATCGACTTGTGACGTCATGTCAGCCAATGACCGTGACGCACAACGCATCGACTACCCTACAGTACATGACAGTGCTTGCGCCTGATACCCATTGGGACACTAACAACGTCTGTGAAAGGGTGATGCAAGTCTACTAACAACACAAAAGGCGCTTTCCAAGCATGGCCACGTACGACACATCCCCTTGGTCACGTTCCGTATCACACTCAACAGGTCAGACGATTCAAACAGCATAGTGCAGACTTTTATTGGCGCTTAAACATTGTGTGTCTCAACATTGCCCCGGATGATCCCGCCAAACCCCGACCATAATGGAGAAGAAAAGCTCCTCGCTGAGGGGTTAGCCTCTTCATACAATGCGCTCACGAGATTGAATTATGAGTCACTCACTTATTCATATGTTTTGCTCCTGATGAGGGATTTTATTCCCTCCTATCTCCACTGACCAGATCAGGAAGCAGAACAGCGATGGTGGATCGTGGCGTGACTCTAAAAGCACTTTTGGCGTTTGAGATGCGTATGCGGGTCGGCACGAGCCATCGTGCGTTGAAAAGCGACCTTTGAGTGGTATGCATTCGAGTACTTTATCGCATATTCCGTGACCCTACGGAGTAGCTTGTTTGCGGAAAGCAAATTGCGTCGATTGACATGCACGACGCAAATTCCTTCATACCCTATAGTTCCGGCTATTTATCGTCACGATGGGCCATGACCTCGGTGATAATAGAAGGCTACCCTACACTGCGCCTCCTCTTCTGGTACGTTTTCATTGCTGAGAACTTCTGCCATCACAATGGCAATCATTCGCGGCTGCTTCGAATCTCAACGATCCGGGCTTCTCACCGTTGACGTCCCGTACAACCGACCTCTGTAGCCTCGGCTGCCCATCTGACACTCGATGCTGTTGCTGAGTGTCAAGTCACTAAGAGGGCCAATGACCTCGGTACCAGTGATGTGGGGCCTCTCCAGTATGAATTGGTTGTTGATCAACGCCACAGCTACGAGCCTCCAGGAAATGAAAGATACTTAATATCTAGGCTAATTAGCTGGAGAAAAAAGGGGCTTCTGATGCTACTGTTTCATTGAATCAGTCACCTATCGTCCTTCCACTGGTGCTTTATGGTTCACAACAACTGTCAACGTGTTTCTCAGTTTCCTCTAATTGTGGCTGGGTAAGGGTGGGGCACCTGTAAGAACCAATAAGCATAGCGTAATGCACAGGCATCCTTGTTGGCAGGGTAACTTCCAACAATCTGGTCCGCCTTTTCGTCCCAAACTGGTCCATCTTCATCTTACGGCACTGACGCAAAGAAACTGGCAATCTTCTCACTAACTACCGCCTGATGGCTCTGTTGTGTTGAGCGCACAGAACGGACGCAGAAAAACAGGACATCGAACAATGGCTTTTATCCATGCCCGACAACTTCGAGCACGATCCTCTTACCTCCTCGACCGAGTCCTATGAAGGCGACGGCCACGGTCGGCAGCGTCAATCGATAAAGGCTTCCATCACCACCGCTTTCGAATTTACCAAGGACCATGGCTAGCATTGATTCATCCCCATTGAAGTGACGCCGACGGGATCCCGATGAGCTTGCGCAATCAGACGAACCCCACGATGAAATCACTCCACGCCCCGGCCGCTTCCAAACCTATTCCCCCAGTGAACGGATTCCATCTTCGGCATTGAGTGCTTCTGGCCATTCCACATCTAGCTTCAAGTATCGAAACTTCATGTCAAGCCGATCTTCCTCGCGACAAATCCGCAACGCTGAAATCAATCAGACAGGATTCAGAATGGGTAGCTTCATACTAGACACCTACCCTCCGCCCCTCCGTACTTTACGAGACGATATCGGAGTGGGTCATGGTATTCTGCCAGCTTCGCTGAAGAATAAGGCATGTTGACTGGAACATTACCAATCCTCACTCTAGTCTGCGGTCTTGCTTTTTTAATGTGATGACACAGCTTCAAAACGCAAGTTCCAGAATACCACTATCCGCATTCGACGAAACGGAAAACACCCGAGCGCAGACAGAATCCATGGCGACCGACCTGCCGCTAACCGGCTGGGTACAATCATTGATGACGCGCGCTGCTGAATGCGAGATTAACCGGGAATGTGAGGCTGCGTGGAACGGAGAAATCGACGCTAAGATCCTTGAGCAAGCTTTCCGAAAAAGTACTGGATTCGTGAGCCATGGGCCAGTTGACTTTTGGTATTCTCAAGCCGCGCAGATCATCCGCGACAGCAAACCTCGAGAAGCGCCATCCAAAATAGTAGATTTCTGTATGATTTACAAACCTGAAGGAGGAAGCGCTGTGGAACGAGCTATCGAAGAGATCTGCCAAACACGACCGGCTCAATCGATCAATCACACCGACCTAGGGACCTTTGTAAACAACCCATCGCGCTCTCCATCGAGACCAAGCGTTCCAATATAGACCGCGACAATGCAACATTGCAGATAGGATCCTGGCAATCAGCCCGGTGGCGCAGCCTTCAACACAAACGTAGCCCATCGTTTCGACCGATCGATTTCCTCCTTCAGGGACACGACTGGCAGTTCGTTGCGAGCATCTTGGACGAGAACGACAAGCCAGTGCTCTTGAAGGGGGTTCAGTTTGGCGGGACGGACTCGGAGCTGAAGATCTCCTCATTAATCTTGGGGTTGCGACGGTTGAAACGGTGGATTGTGGAGGATTACTAGCCAGCGTTTGTTTCGGATGTCTTGGCCATTTCATGACATGGATAACATGAAATATGCTTGAACTTCACCACCAGCCGCCATTATTAGAGTGCGGCCATAGTTCTATAGCACTTATAATCGAGTGGCTCGCCGATGGCCAAGTCGAGAACGAGGAAAGACTGCGACCGTGTACGTGAATGCGATGAAGAAACGTTGTCTTGAGATGTGACTGGCCTTCTAGCTAAAATCGGCCATGTATCAGAGCGGTGAGCCATGGCCTTCACAACGTGCAGAACGCGCTGAAGCCATCGCGGTCCGAGCTGGAGATGCGACAGGGCTCGTCGTTTGTGTCGAGATGCTAGCGTGTGAACAACATCTTGGGCGATAGGGTTGCTTGGTAGGGAGGAAACTTCCTCGAATTTCGATGTCGCTCGAGAGGGAATATTCAGGAGAGTAGATGTCATGCGTCGGAGAGCTAAGTGAAGCATGGCATGGGTGGCATTCGTGCCGTGGGTAGTCAACTGAGCTTGGCTAACGGGTGGAGCCAAAATGTTTCGTGGATGGTCTCCAAAAGGGTGATACAATTTTCCGGCGACATGTGTAGGGTAGACTAAAGAGCGAGGCCTCGAAAAATTGTCCTTTTGTTGGCGCAACACTCTGCTAAAAACAATTTATGAAAACCCATTCATTAAAAAAACAGTCAGGAACTTCATGGTCTTTAGTGCAAGCTTGTCCCGTCAGCGCGGCTGTACGTGTTTTTGGCGCGAAATGGGCACGACGTGGAGACAGGGGGATTGGCGATGAGGAGTCAGCATGAAGCTCCAGCAACTTCAGAGGAGCATTGTTACGGCTGGTAGTGTTTCGAACCCTCGTCAACATGAGAATCATACTCAAGAAACTATCTAGATCCAATGAAGAGGTTTTAATTCTGTTTTAATACTTAATCTCACGCTTCTACTTGATCTGAATCTCAAAGAAGCCGGATCGCATCGTAGCCAAGATGCCGTACGCTGCCCCCGAGAGCCCCGGCAAATTTATCTTCATGTATTTCCTGCAACTTCAGCACGTTGTAAAAAGTGCGACTCGCGTATAGCGCTGCAACCTAATACTCATACCCGCATCGGACCGTCTGACTGGGTTATAAACAGCTCTCGCCTAATAGTGTTATCTGGGCTTAGAGGTGACGTAAATTGCTCTGTTGTGAGTCGAGACCTCTCCCGGGGCCATCTCGGACCAGCCAGGTCAACTTCGACTTGCAGTTGATGCGCCTGCGCGTTTAGCAGCTGATCCCATGGCCAGGTAGGGGGGAGAAAACTGCGCTAACATGACGAAGTACCACCCGCCTTCATAGCTCCCATCTGGTGTGCAGGCCAGTCCCCATTCGGCATGATGGGGAAGATCTACATATGGAACACGGGAGGTGGGGGCGGCCCGCATTCAGTGCAAACATCCGGCGCCGCTGTTTGGACCCTGTTGATGACCGTTGCTGCTACCTGTTTAGCTACTACGGCATTTGGAAAATGAAGAGAATCGAGCCTCAGGTGAGATTGTCCATGATTTAGCATCCACGCTTATGCACACGTGCCTCAACTTCGTATCCCGTGTTGCCGCTGTATTCTAGCTACTTACGCTTGCTGTTATCGCGACGACCTTATGCAGGGATGTGCCAATGTACAAGCTTCATGCATTCGCTAAAGCCATAAAGATGGTGTCACCAGACCCGGTAGGTCAAAATCGAGCTAGAAACAAGCCCCTTTCTGGTTTGGCGCTGTGAGTGATATGATTGAGCAATTGAAGATGCATTGAGTTGCAAGGGGCGACATCTACCGTCCTNTCGCTAAAGCCATAAAGATGGTGTCACCAGACCCGGTAGGTCAAAATCGAGCTAGAAACAAGCCCCTTTCTGGTTTGGCGCTGTGAGTGATATGATTGAGCAATTGAAGATGCATTGAGTTGCAAGGGGCGACATCTACCGTCCTCTTTGTTTTTGCTTCCGGTGGTTCACACCAATGTGTCTAGGTATGGCATGTTTGACCTATATAGTGGAAGTACACAGCCAGCATGTTTAGCTGTCTAACCATTGCTGCATTATTTCATTCTTAATTTCGAACTTGTCTTATTCTCAACGCTCCTTTCGTAGACGACCATCCCCTACACAAACCCGTGTTTCGGATCGGTGACTCCTCTGAAAGAGATGGTCCTCTGGAGAGCACCATGGCTTCATCACGACCTGGCTTGCTCCTCTCTGCACGCAAGAAGCAGGTCTCGTTCAGCAACAATGCCATGACACGAACGATTGATGATGAGGCAGCAGTCGACTCAGACACCGACGACTATATCGACGAGAGCGCCATCGATGACGATGACGACTCTTCGGACTGGGAGGATTCAATGGAGGAGAGCGACAAATCCAGCATGGACGACAAGTTCTTTCAGCGAGTGGATTCCAAGCCCAACTTGACCTCACGACGATCGCTCATTACCCTCATGCTTGCCCAGAACGATCGCGCACGCACTCTTGGTAACCACGCTTCTCAATCGACTTCAGCCATTCCACGATCTTGTATGGCCCGCGGCCCATCATTGGGTGCCTCGCCTAATGATTCTGACGAGNGACGACTCTTCGGACTGGGAGGATTCAATGGAGGAGAGCGACAAATCCAGCATGGACGACAAGTTCTTTCAGCGAGTGGATTCCAAGCCTAACTTGACCTCACGACGATCGCTCATTACCCTCATGCTTGCCCAGAACGATCGCGCACGCACTCTTGGTAACCACGCTTCTCAATCGACTTCAGCCATTCCACGATCTTGTATGGCCCACGGCCCATCATTGGGTGCCTCGCCTAATGATTCTGACGAGGCTCCCCTGATGATGAAGGGCATGCGTGGTCCAGGTCTCAAGCCTATTCATGAGGTGCCTCGTTCTAGCGCTCAACCCATCATGACTGTCCCCAATCGCATTCAGCCTCAAGCTGCGCTGTCACCTCGTACCACTCGTCGCAACATGTTGGCGACTGAGTTGACCGAGTCTCTTCGACGCCACCTCCTCTGGGAGCGAAAGGTGAAGTCGTCGATAGCCAATGCCGTCCTCAAGCGACGCCATAAATCACAAGATGTGGCCAACTTGAAGCAGTACCCTGAGAAGCCTTGCATGAAGAAGAGCGAGGATGTGAACGCGAGCAGCTGGAACCAGTACTTTTCCAAAGAGGCCAGCGATGGATACCACTCCAAGGGATGGTGAATGCTCACTGTCCGATATTCCCGATATTAATACAAATGGTACATAAACTGCGATAGCATGGAAAATTGCGCTGAATGTCTAGCTAGCAACCTTGTCCCTATCTTCTCCTGCTGATAATAATTTGGGATGCATGTTGGGACTTTTATGCCAAGGTCGGCGCTCTTCTGCCGTGAGCTGTCCCACGGAAGCTTGAAACGAGGAAGCCGTGGTTGAGTTACTCCAGATAGCCTCCTCATATACTTCAAGCTGGCTCGACCCGGGTGAGAATGCTACGAGTCAAGAATGGGAATGTTCCCAGATAGTAATTGTATACAAATCACTACGGTGCAGCAGGGACTTCAATAAAAGCGGATTGCTGTTGCGTAGTGTTTCGAGATGAAGGGCTATGGTTGCATGTGAATTAGCAGCTACAGCGATTATGCTTTCTACATCTCTGCGCTTTCAATTGAACCGGCCGTTCGTCTCTCCGTGTCTCTCCATTGGGCTAAGCGAAATAGTAACTGCCTTCGGGCTCCGTGGGCTCAAAGCACCCAAACAGCTAGTGAAGTCGTGCTTTCGGCCATCATACAAGCACGTCCGAGATGATCAGGTCGGAAGCACCCCTGTCCTCCCAGGCCGAATGGTGATCATAACTACCCTGACTGACGATAGCCGGAAGAAGAAACGAACCCACGGGCCTTCGTTACAGGGGCCCACGTCACTGCCCGTCGAGGACAAAGAGCGGGGCGTAGTAATGGATAAGGTGTTCGCAGGCATGCATAAATGAGATGCAAAACTCTAAGCAAGGGTACACTCAGCCGAAGGGGAAAAAGAAAAGAAAAGCATGCGTACTATTGCTAAAAGTAACTACTTAAGAGGATGGACCACCGAGGAGCGAGCAAACTCCATGGCGACTGCATCGATATCAAGCCAACACTACTCCAAGATTTACCAAGCCTCTGTTCAGAACCCTTTGATTTATTATCGTTGTTTTATCATATTTGCGCATTGTCTAAGATCGTGACGAAGATCAAACACTATCGTCTGAATTCTCGTCAGAAATCAACCCGCGAGCAAAATGTTCAAAGCTTTGATGACAATATCGGCTTCGTTATTGGAAACCCTGAAACATGTGTCGTTAAAAGTATCCTATCTCTTCACTTTTGGCGACCATGAAAGGCGATCCGAGGACATTGAAAATTGCCACTGTATGTATTCTTCTACCTACCTAAGGATTAGCGGAGAGATAACCGAGAACAAAGCATCAAGCACACGACCTCTTACTATAGAATCAAACCTTTCCTATAAATCAGAGACTCTAGCACTTTTCGAGACGCCAAAGACACCAAATCTTCCCCAACCATCAGCCATTCTAGCTTCCTCACAGACATCAGAGGCCCCAGTACCCAGAGTCCTGGCTGTTCCTCGCGGCGCTGAGCTTGCAATTGAAGACAAAGGGTGTCAAATATCCCATGTACTACCATGTCTGGACAGTAACAGAGAGACAAGCGAGAACAAGACATCAAGCTTAAAAGGTCTTGTTGCTCTTGAGCCGGAACATTCCCAAATACCAGAGACTGGAGCAATGCCCGAAACGACAGGGACTCAAGCCCATCCTCACACTTTAGAGGCTCAAGCGTCTGGGATATCAGTCGTTCTTTACCAACCCGACCCCGAACAGGCAACTGAGGCCGCGAATTGGCAGACGCCTTCGACAGTGGTGGTGAACCCTAAGCTTAGATGGTATGATGGTAATATGATGGAGCTCGAAATGCCATCTGAGAGGGTCTTGTATGACACTGAAGCGGTTTCGAATTTTCCGGGAATCAAGGCTTTTGTACCTATTAATGGTTCTACTAAAGCAACTGGAGATACCGAACCTGTGAAGGTGACGAAACTATATTGCCATGAACGTATTTCTAAAGGTATTCGAGAGAGTTTGAAGAGTACGGATGTCAGCGTGAAGGAGTTTAGTAAGTGGGAAGAACTCAAATCTGATATAGAACATATTTAGTCAAATACAAACATCAAGTCATCCGCGTCTTGTCTTCGCATGCTACCATCGTGATGTACATAATCTTTCGGAGAATAAGTTCAAATAGCGTGTATTGTACAACCATTCAGTAACATCTCCCAAAGCAGAGTCGTGCCAACCAGCAAGCATACATATAGGAAGCCTGGGAGAGGGCATTGTAGCTCTGAGGCGAGGCCGAGGCGTGCCAGAGAAACGGCAACTTCGACGGCGTTGCAGAGAACACCCGAAACCCACGATCAATGCTGCCAGTCACTCGAAAGCTCCAGGCTCTGCCCACAATCGGAAGACCCGTAGAAATAAGATTGTTGACGTGCTAGTTAGGAGACTAATAGTGATGGACCCGAGCATAAGAAGCAGCCAAAGGAGAGATTTTTGTTAGCTGACTGCAGGCACTACGTCAAACTGACGATACATAGCGATGTCAGGAGATAGACTCGAGGGTCAAATGGGTCAATAGAAATAGCACTGGTTGATTTCTTCTATCCTTGAAGCCCTATTAACAAGTATCCTTTGGGGCATGGAATAAGGCATTTTCTTTCGGTTTCGTTGTCCACTTTCGATGGTTGACCTCTGCTCTTTGCTCCAACGGTTTCGAAATATAGGCTAACAGCAAGGTGGAGGACAAAGCTACACGAACAGTATTGCATAGTCAAGCTCAGTCTTTGCCAGCGTCTTCCTCAATTTACTACACAATCGTCATAAAGAACTTTCGCTAAGAATACAGATCCCGTGCTCGTCTTCGCCGCCCAGTGTTTGGATGCATGCCCTCCTGGTATCTCCCCTCGCATCAACCCAGCCTGTTGATCCCCATTAATTGAAGAACCAGTGCGAGGCCATTGACCTGGTCTCGGCCTTGCCCGATTGAACCGTTGGATCCGGCTCGTCGTCTCCGAGACTGTCGTCGCTGACGTGTGACCATTCCTCCTCGTCCTCGTCCTCGTCTGCGCCAGGCCCCTTGACTGAATCCCTCCAGCGCTGTATGGGAATGCTACGCTTCTCTGGCTTGGGCACATTGTCGAGCACCTCCTGGGTAAGCTCAACTGTGGCCGAGGCTTGATCGTCGACGGAGGCTGTAGCTGCGTCCGCGTCCGGACCCGCCTCGCTGCCCTTCGTATGTTGTAGATCGTTCACGCCTTGCACTGGAAGTGTCGTCCACGCCTCGGACTCGGCAGGCTCGGAATCATCAGTGCTCGATAGCTCCTCAGCAGCCGTGATGGTCTTCGCAGTACGGGTGGTCTTCCTCAGCTCCAGATCGAAAGCCAAAGTCGCGTCATCTTCATCGCCATTCTCTGCTATTATGCTGAGTGCGCTGGTCGGGTCAGTGCAGCTACCAAGATTCCCGAAGCGAGCCAGTCCACTGACACGAGTGAACAGCAACCTAAGCAATCCGAGAGACCAATTGACCACGTCAACGCCACAGGGGAACCGAAAGTCATGAGCCTCCTCTTCGTTGCCCTCAGTCTCCGCGTCAACAACTGCAGCCGCGCCTGGAGCAGCCTCAGCGTTCTTCTCCTCGTTCTGTCTCTCCTTCTCTTTCCGCATTTCCTCTGCCCTGGCCAATCTCTCCTCCTCTTCCTTGAGTTTGACAGCGTGGAAGAAGGATCAACAAAGACGACCCTAAAGCCGCTGTCGCGCTCGATGATTTCCGGCATCATCTTGCTTGGCTCAAGCTTCGGCACCGATGAGAGCCCAGGCACACTGAACCAAGGGCGTCTCTCCTCGTCTGTCTTGAGGTCGAAGAAGTCGCCGATTAGCTGAGTAGCCAGGCGCAAGATCTGGACGAACCGATCATTACACATCTCGAGGCTCTCGACATAGTCGAAAACCAGTATCTCGTCGAAGCTGTATTTCGACTGCTTGAGCCAGCCGTTGGGGAAGAGGGGGGGATCACGACGAAGTCCTTCCTGCCTCCGTATTTCCTCCTCTCCGGCTTCTTGGGCCAGTCGTGCCTCCTCGGCTTCTCCCCGCTTCTGCTCGTCTTCCAGTTGCGTCTTCTCAGCATCTTCCTCCTTCGTCTGTGTGTCGCTGTCTTGCTGTCGCGCATTTTTGTTTTCGCTCTCCTTCATCTCCACGTCTGCCGATGGTGCCTCCACGGCTTCTATCTTTGCCTGCTGCTCTTTCTGGGCTTCAACAGCAACAGAATTTGTCAGAATGTCATACTCCGCTTCATTCTCTGACGCGGAATCTGTTAGAACACCATCCCTTGCTTCGCTATCCGTCTTGGCATCCGTCAGAGTCGTCTCCTGTGCTTGTTCCACGGCTGGAACCTCTGCGGTCTGCACGGCGTCTTTGGTAGGCTTCTGCAGAGACTTGTCACAGGGTCCATATTCAGCCTCTTTGGCGAAGAATCAGCCCGTAAATAGATAATGCTCCGGCAGAAGATCGGCGTACATCCTCTCCGGGCCCGGTGCCTTGGTGTCCTCGCCCTTCTTGTGCGTCGTATCACTAGCTGTAGTTTGCTCTGTCGTGGCCATGGACTCTTCCGTTGCAGTCTGACTCCCTTCCGCGTTGACCGTGGCCATTCCCGTGATGACACTATTTTCGTCTGTGGTGACTGTACCGTCGTTCGGAGTGGCCGTACTCCTGGCGCGTTCTGCCTTTCGTTACTCCTTTGTATCGCGAAGGTATGTCTCGATGTTATCTTTGGTACTGAACGCATACTTGCCGAGCCTCTTTCTCTCGTTGAGCGGCGAGCAAAATTGTAATGAGTTCGGACTGGGAAGCGCTCGCCAAGGCAGCGGCACCTTGAATCTCGTCCTGGCGCAGAATCAGGTTAAAGTAAGGCGTGAGAGCCTCTGCGTGGAAAGCCGAACCGAACCACCATTCCCTCAGGGCGGGCCGCGTCTTTAAGGAGCGCATGAACATCAGGATTACCAGGATGAATCTCCACACCCTTAAGGCACGCGTATCTGCGCCCTCCAAGAGATACGGGACCATGGTGTTGATCAGCTCGATCGTTGCATCATGGATATCCCTCGTGTTGGCCATGGCGTCAGAATCGGAGCGGTCCTCGTCTGTCACAAGGTCGGGGGCAAATTTCGCCATCATCGGGCTCCATCTATTATCAGCAAGAGGAATTCCAAGTAGCAACTGGCAGAGCAAGAGACCGAGTTGGGCGCTGCAAGTGGTCAGTTAGAGACGAGTGTAACGCGATTCCGTGGGGCCAGCACACACCTTGGACAAAGTCTAGATGTCTTGGCAGGTCCACCGACCTTTATTTTCTCCAGTGCTGTATAGACAGTCTGGAGATGATTATTCCTGCTCCCCTCATAGCCGTTTGCCTTAAGGGACTCAGGCTCCAGAGAGGCAAGAATCAGGTGGGCAACAGCGGTAAGGAAGTGGTCCTGGTCGGTCTGGGGGAAGCTGACCGGTTTCTCAGCTGCCTCCTTATTCCGACCAACAATCGTTTTGATAATGGTCAGCACGGACTTCCGCGCGGCGTAAAACGGGGTTTTGACGACGAGAGAGTTGGTGTAGTAGAGAAACCTGGACACATCGGCGTCGAAACTTGTGTCAGGCGAGGAGGAACGGGGCTGGACCAAAATGGCCAGGTGATGGTAGTGGCGGCCGACCGTCGGGTCATCGTTCCGGGCCTGAGTGTACTCCTCTCGTGCAGTATTCCTCCAGCGCTCCCTTGCGTTTATGTCCCTCTCTTCAACAGCCATTCTAAGCAACAATTATCAGTCTCTGTTGGCACACCTGTCCATCGTATAGTGGACGTAGCAGGGGTGGCGCTTTTACTTACCCGTATCGTGCTAAATCTCCTTTGCATTCGACTCAGGTAAGACGGAAGCTCGGGATGGTCTCGCCGATCAAAGATATTAAACTATACGCCAGTATGATGAACTGGTCCATTGTATCCTGAGATTCTGGAAGTCGTGTGCGCAAGACCTCGAGAAAGGAATGTATGCCGTGCGTCCACATTCTTGCCGGCATGTTATGCTTTGTCGCGAGCCTACGGAGCGCTGGCGGTGCCTAGGGGTGCTGCGAGGCCAACAAAAAGTCGTGATGTTCGCGTAAAGCTGTGCGGTGCTGCGCAATGAGAGCTGCATACTGCTCGCCTCTGAGACTACGGATCCATCGACCGGAGACCAGCACCCAATATTCCGTGCCAACCTTTTTGTACCGGCTCTGATCACTCAGCGGCCTGGTTTCGACATAGATTGGCAATTCGATCGCGGGCGTCTTCTCAGACTCGGACTTTGTCAGGCCGCACAAGCGAAAGCAGAGGAAGACAAGAAGGGCTCGAACCATGTTCCAGAGGCGATGGCAGCCCGCGTGGATGAATGGCCAGATGGCCAAGAGGCCCAGAGCTAGCTCTTTTGCTCTGCTTTTGACGGTTTCGAGATGGCGCAATAACTGGTCGACCAAGTCGTATCCAATGTTGAGGTAGTATTTCCCGTCTATCACCTTCTTGCGAGCCTCTTCGCCCATTTGGCCGCATTGACGGCGGCTAGCTGCTCATAGTCAGGCCATCCAAGTTTCTTGGCACGCAACTCCAGAGCCACCTGGAATCCATGCAGATAGTCCTTGGGGTCTTCAACTTGCGGAGCCGTCTTTTCAGACACGGGCAAGTCCTTGGTTGCTTCGAGGGTCCACGGCTTCTTATCTCCCTTTGTGGCGCCCTTTTGAGCCTTGACGTACCAAAGACGAACAGTTTGCGCTGGTTCCATATTGCCCTCTTAAGCAGTATCAACATGGCCTCCGGGATCGTCAATAGGTAGCTGGGAATGTCGGGCGGACCGTCTGTCCAGGGCATCTGGCCGTCGTCGACTTCTATGCATTTCTTTTCTACCATCCCCAAGCCGGCATAGATACCCTTCACTTCGGCCACCAATTGATCGTGTGTAATTGGACGGGTCTCAGGCTGCTTGATAATCTTTTCAGGGTCATGCACTGCGTCTTGATTGTCGGTCTTGACGACCTCGACCTCCGTGGCGACGGCATTGGCAGGATCTTATCTCTCGCCAGTGACAGTTGCCGTATCGTCATCGCTGTCGTTCACTTTGGTGTTCTCGTGGCTCTCAATATCAACGGCGTCGCCCTTGTCGGGCCGGGGAGACTGCGATGATGCACCATCAAGCTCTGTCACAGCCAGCACCTTCGAAGTGTCGTGAGACACGGAGTCGGTCATAGGGCGGCTATTGTGTTGCTCCCTGCCAGTCCAGTGCCAGTCGGGTTGATGGTGTCAGTCCTGACATACTCGTCAGGAGCATCTTCTGATGCGCCGGAAGGGTCGACTCGCGACGGGATCTCGGACTTATCGGGTCCACCACCCATGATGGAGCCTCGAATAAAAAGAGTCTTCCAGAAGAGCGGCAGAGCTGTTGTAACTGATATAAACTCAAAGGAGAAATCTCGGCTTGTGAATAGTGAGAGTCGTCGTGAGACAGCACGAGAGGTGTGGAAATCCGAGCAAGAAAGAGGGAATGCACGCGGACCGCGGCAGAGGTTTATATTGGTTAGAGAAGACTGGAAAATCGGTATTCAGGGGCCTACACAGTATGCTAATAGGCGATCTTTTGTGGCGCTGAATATATTGGTCGCATTATGTTTTGGTTGCCTTCTGGATGCCTTCTTCGCGGCCACCAGAAACACAGGCACACCCCCGCCCCCCCTGTTCTTCTTCACCCTTTTTTTCAACCCCCTTTGACAGTATGGGAAGCCCGAAGACTGGGAGCCTGGGGGCAAAGTCCGAGTGCTGTCAGGTATGATTCGGTAGAGCGTGTTTCAATTCATCAAATCACTTAGAATCACAACGGTCAAAGGCCAAAAGAATCTCCAAGAAATGCTATTTGCTCGTGCAAGCAGCCCGCCCACAAGTAACTGTCAATCAGCACTGGCATACACTGGCCAAAAGGGACCAGACTGTACATTCGAAGGCAGGCGGACCGCGACGTAAAGTGTGTTCCTGTGCCCTCTGAAGGATCAGAGATGACTCACCAGGTAAACGGTCACACCTACGGAGACAAGAGAGCAACCGATGCCTAGTACGGAGTACCTTGTACTCTGTTTCCCTCTTTCGGGGCACTACCTGGCCAAACATACACCAAGAGATTGAATAATTCGCGCCGGTGGAAGGCTTGTGCAGGGCCTGATCCTAGGAGGCGAGTCTTCACCGTGCCATCGGTGTCACACACTCTTATTTCTTGCCGTGGGTTCCACAATACGACCTGCCGTCAGCCTCATGCTACGGTGAGTTGTCCCCTTGCCTAAAAGTCCCTGTTGAGATATGTGTGCCTGAGGCCCCCACGTCCCTCTGTCATTATGTAGCCTGCCCGCTGGGACCCTAGCTAGCTTCCTCGTACATACGCATCTTCTCTACGAGCCACACCCTTCACGACAGTGCCTATGTCCGGCCCCAAAGCTTTCTCGGCCGCCACAGACAAAGAGAGGCTTCCACGCAACGGAAAAAGAAGGTGTAGTAGTAGATAGGCAGGTAGGTAGTCAGGGGCAGGAAGCTTACGACAAAAATGTACGTCACTTTTGAGAGGTCGCATAGAATTATTTGGATTAATTGGACGATAGGGGGAAGCAGGAAGCAACAAGGCTGCGTGCAAGGCAAAACGCCTGTAATTGACCTGGTGTTGGAGCCCGACTGCCCTCATGACATCACCCATAAACGGAGAGGCCCTGACATTGTTGGACAATCCACCTTCTTAACTCTGTGCTGCATAATTGGTTAGCCATACCAATCAAGAAATCAAGACTAGAATCACTAGAAATTCCAATGATGCCGTAAAAAAACGTTCTTGCACGTTCTGAGATTTCTTTTGCTTCTGCAGCAACATCTGACCTCCATTTTGATTCAAGAATTCTCGTAATGTTCTGTTCCGCATAGCGTTCGAGTCTGACGCGAAATGAGAGGCTAGTAGTAGCTATAATAGGAGGGTCCTGACTATGACCAGGACGTTGAAGCGCTTCAAGAAGCTCAAGGACGGCACCATGAACCTCTGGACAGTGCGATTTAGCTGAGAGTTGTCAAAGTTTCACGTCTCTTGATGGCAGATTCAATGCGGATCAATGTAAACAAGTTTTATTAAAAGTTGGTGAGCTAGTACCCATGAAAGTGCAAATGAATGTGTTCTATATACTGAAAGTGCTTGGTAGTGATCAGTGAGGTCGTCGTGAGATCAGTGGTGATCACGTCGGGTCAGTACTGACTACAACGGATCAGCTATGATCACGAATCCTCGGCGCTGATCTGGCTTGGTGAAAGGCGGCGTTTAGAAATGACTGTAAAAGCTTCCTTGCAAGAGTGTTATGGGGAATCCTCTCGCGGCGATACTCGGTTCCAATCCCATCCCCCTCTGGTCCTACGCGCTAGGATGGTTTCGTAATCGTAGTCTTGGTTGCCGTGGAGTAGAGTATATCATGGTCCTACGCTTCCATTTCCCCTGCCATATTTTTACGTCTGGGGTTTGAATCTTGACTCTCTTGTCCTCTGGCAAATCATCGATGTCCAAGGACAAGCTGTCAAAAACATCCCTGTGATCGTCAAAGTAAACCCCGATAGCTTTAAAACATTGGCGGGGGTTGGTAATGCCGCTGCGTGACAACTGAAATATGAGACTGTCATACCCGGTAAACAGATTTTGAAACACTCCATCTTGTTGCCAGTGTTCTTCGAACTCTTTAGTGGGACGGCGTTTGGATTTTCAAATGCGTTTCTCGCCGGCTCTTAACGATCGCCGAATTGCGTTACCCCTTTTGCTAAGGAACATGCGAAATTTCATAATCGTGGACTGGTTGCGGAGCAACTTGAAGTAGACCGTGCACCTTTGAAGTGTAAGGGAATGTGTGCGTCTCTGTCGCCGACGCAAGCGCGTGGGATCAGAAAATTGGGGGCCAGGCATGCTGTAGAGTTCCGATGTCGAATATTTGGGCATGAATGTGAAGGCCGTGTGGACTACACTGACGCCGCTTGGAATTGAACAACGAATGGAAGTAAAGCATAAAATCGGAAGGCACAACGAGCTCCTTCGAGATATTACAGCCGGCGAGATAGAGATACAAGAGTAATTCGAAAGAGGGAAAAGTAATCGTGGAGCGTGGGGATGTTGGACAACTTCAAGAGGAGTTTCAGTCATTTTCTACATCTTAGAACCCCTGGCCCGTAAATATATTCAATTAAGGGGTTGGTTCTCCGGAACCCCTGCTGGTGTACTCCTGGAAGCCCCCGAATTCCCAGCCACATTGCAGTTGCTTGTGACCGCAAAAGCTCACTGGAGTTGTGGCATAGGCTCGTTCGCCTTGACGACGAATTCTTGGCCAACAGCTAGCCGGTGACGAAGAAAGCGACGGCGCAGTGTTCAACGTCACAGACAAATTCGAGGCTATTTCCCAAGGCCGCAGGTTCGAATGCTGCGACACCAAAAACACAAGATACCATTGACCAACCAGCAACAAAGGCACGATGAGGGGCTAGTCCTAACTAGGCTAGGCTGGACGGGTCACTGTCTACAATGCCCCAGCATTTCCGTCCTCGACGGATGACAGGCGCCCAATCTCAATTATACTGTTCCGCTATTCGTATGAACTGATTTCATCAGGATGCTTGCTATCATCTTTGTTTCATTTCGATCGCCTTTATGACTTCATGATGTTGCATTGTCGTGCAATGGAAATAGGGCACAATGGCCTGGCCACTGTCAAGGACGTCTAGAAAACTCCGATTCGGGTCTTTCCTGTTAGCCAGCGCTTCTCGTGTACTCAATACAATGACTAGCTTCAGAGATAACAAGGACTGGTGTGACGAATGTACCACGGTACCGGCCGCACCGTTTCTGACGGAGATGCCGGTGCCGACGCGAAACGTGCGCAATCATTTGAGCCGCCTCGTGCTACGCGTCTGATGTGGAATACGTCTGTGGTAAGCGCGAAGTGGGGGAAGGCGATGGATCACTTACCCCAAAATCAAGACCCCGCCCGCGTCATTTCACATCAGCCCCTCATCGCCTGTGTCGCCCCCATACCATCCTTACAGCAATGTGGCCCTTGCAGAAGTAGAGAATAAAGGGTTTACAAGCACAAGGTCGCGCAAAAGCTTCCTTCCAAACTTGGACTCTCGTCAGAGTCTTCCATCCCAGACATTGCTAAACTATGGCCCAGGTGTACCGAGACTGTCAGCCCCCACTGCCATGACGCTTGCTCCACATTAGTTGGAACTACCCTACAGCAGCTCACCATGCCCCCTCTAGCTTGATACCTACTGCTTTGCGAGTCCTTCAATAGAAATGTTCTTCTGTGTGTGTTTACAATGAGTTGTCTCCAGAGATTTGAGGACTCTGCCTCGTTCTGCACGTCACTGTAGCCCTTAGATCTCGAGCATTATATGAGGAAGTTTGGCAATAATGCATGCACGACATCCTTTAGTGAACATTCATTTTGCATTACTTTTGCTTCCATTCTCAGCACTGTCGCCGTCTCTTTCCATCACTCGATCTTCGTCTCCCAAAAAGCCTTCGGCTTCAAAGATTTCGCCGACAGCTTTGCCGACTTCCAAGAGGTGACGGTCGTGATATCGTGGTGCGACGAGGGAAAGGCCGATGGGCATGCCGTGGTCACCCTTGAAACCTGGTACATTCAGGACTGGGACATGAAGGCCCTACACTATTGTTAGTCTTCGTAGGATTCGTACACAGTTTGTCACGTACACTCCACATCGCGCAGAAAACATGGCTTCCTGTATTCTCCAGACCAACGGGGGCCTCGTCNCTTGAAACCTGGTACATTCAGGACTGGGACATGAAGGCCCTACACTATTGTTAGTCTTCGTAGGATTCGTACACAGTTTGTCACGTACACTCCACATCGCGCAGAAAACATGGCTTCCTGTATTCTCCAGACCAACGGGGGCCTCGTCTGGTACACTCGGCGTGATGATAGCTGCATACCGCGAAGCAATTTTGTCAAAGGCAGGCCTCATGCCGGCCAAGCGGTCGCTAGCCATCAGTTGCGTCTTGCGAGTGAAATTGTCGGAGTTCTCGACGTGCTCGATCAAGACTTGGCCGATTTGGTCTTTTCCAACTCTATACTCTGGTAGGAAGGAGGTACGGCCCTCGGTGTGAAGCCCAATACGATACCACTCTGGCACATCGTCGAAAGCCGAAGGAAGCTCAAGCTCATGTGCTTCTGCGCCATGGGATCTGAGAAGATCGGCAGCGCGGGCGAGAGCGTCTTGGGTTCCAGGACCAGCCATGGGCCAGATGCTCGTCTTACAGATTGCGAAACGTGCCCCTGCTATGCCTTGAAAAGACCGATCTTCGTCTTCGTCATCTTGAAGAGCAAAGACATCGGCCAGAAGGACCAGATCCTCGACACATCGTCCATACCATCCGAGAGTGTCGTACATCAGAGCGTGTATCTTCTGACCTTCGCGAGATACAGAATTCCAGGTTGGTTTGAATCCATAAATCCCATTGAATGATGCAGGGCGAATCATGGATCCGCCTGTCTGTGTCCCAAGGGCCATGGGAGCTTGGAAATCGGCAACAGCAGCTCCGGAGCCGCTGGATGATCCGCCCGGAGTGCGTAGAGGGTCATGAGGATTGTGAGTCTTGGGGCCGACGTGGATAGCAGCAAACTCGGTGGTAGTTGTTTTACCTAGCTTGTCAGATGCAAGTGTGCAAAGCATATATAGAACATACCGAAGATGAGGGCGCCAGCATGACGAAGGATTCGTACGGAAGCAGCANGAGTCTTGGGGCCGACGTGGATAGCAGCAAACTCGGTGGTAGTTGTTTTACCTAGCTTGTCAGATGCAAGTGTGCAAAGCATATATAGAACATACCGAAGATGAGGGCGCCAGCATGACGAAGGATTCGTACGGAAGCAGCATCTGTCTCGGGGAAATGGCCATCATATAGTGGCGAGTTGAACTGAGTAGGCATGTCTATACAACAGTAAGCTTCGATAATAGTGGGATATGAGTTGGTCAACTAACCTTTTGTGTAAATGACATCCTTCACAGCGATTGGAAGTCCGTGAAGAGGTCCTCTATTTTCCTTCGGGATCTCATCTAGAAGTCTTGCTTCCTGTATGACCCTCTTCTCGTCCAGGTATGCCCAAGCTTTGACGTCTTCATCGCGTGCCTTGATCCTTTCAAGTAAAGACTCGGCATACTCTTGAACTGAACTCTCATCCGCCTGGATCTTCCCAAGAGCTTCAGAAGCCGTGAGTTTCTATAGCTCNAGAGGTCCTCTATTTTCCTTCGGGATCTCATCTAGAAGTCTTGCTTCCTGTATGACCCTCTTCTCGTCCAGGTATGCCCAAGCTTTGACGTCTTCATCGCGTGCCTTGATCCTTTCAAGTAAAGACTCGGCATACTCTTGAACTGAACTCTCATCCGCCTGGATCTTCCCAAGAGCTTCAGAAGCCGTGAGTTTCTATAGCTCGACACGATCTCTTAGAGGGGAGATTGCTTCATTGTATGACCACGGCCAAATTCCAGAGCCTGCTACAGCCAGGAAGAAGGCCAAGACCCAGAAGATATGCGGCATCTTGTAGCTCACAATGGTGGCTTTTCCCTGCTTGTCAACTTCAATCTTCAAGAAGGGATCACCGGTCGAAGGACGTTATAGTTCTTGGAGCGCCTTGTTGGAACTAGACGATGGCCCTCACAAGATGTAAGCTTGGCTTTCTCAATGGGTGCGGAGATCAAGCTGGGGGCTCAGGCATACGAGATAAAGAGACAGTTTGGGGAATTGATCCTGTTATATAGGCACTGAGCCGTGAGCTAGAGTGGGGATGTATCCCCGTTCGACTCTGCTGAAACACATGAGCACATCGTGCAGCATGAGATGGCACTTCTAATCAAATCTGTTGGGAAAAACGATGCACGCCGTCTCTAGAATGGCCTAGGTGATTTTGTAATGGTGGCACAGCATATCTAGCAAAAGTTCCATCGATATGCATCCGACGCTTCTAATGCGCTAGATAAACTTGGATTAAAAAGTAGAATTAGCAAAAAAGCTCAAATGTCATTGGATATACGTGCTTATCCTGTACCTCGCGGTCGATGGCGATGGCGGGGCGGGGCGGGGTTTCAATGCAGAGTCGTCTACGACATTCAATCACGTGGCTTGTTGCCACTTCTCAAGCTGACATTGCATGCATATGCTTCTCCAACTTCACACCACCATCATGGCGTCTCGCGTCGGATGGCCGCGCTGCCAACGTTCCACACAAAAGACCTCTTGGTTCTTGCTTGCCTCGATTTACTTTGCTTCCCACGCCCAAATAAGAACCAAATACTTTTTGCTTATCGTAGCGAACGACCGCCCCATACAATTCCCTTCTCCATTTGTTCCCTGGTCATCTGTTTTGACGACGATGATGAGATGCCATTCATTCATTATTCATTACGTAGAACAGCTTGCAACCTTGTACCTCGTCGGAGTCGATTATCACAGTATAGCCCTCAAGGTAGTTGAACACTATCTTTCGGAATATCACTTTTCTCATGTAACCTGCAGCAGAGAGAGGGAATCTCATTCAGTTGCTGGCACAAAGGCTTACTGCTCGTCGCCATGAAATCGAACAACCGGTACATTGGAAATCTGGAAAGATTGCTAGCTATGACAATGCTGAAACCTCGGCTGTTCAAGACAACCGGAGTCTTAGACTTTCCGGCAGATGAGAACGTCATGGATTTTAATGATCGCTAGTGGAGAGAGATCAACTTGGCCTATACGGACACTGAGGGGAGCCATGGACCGATACTCAGTACTGAAGAAACTTGCGAGTCGACAGAACTCGATCACTCGTTTCAGGAGATTGAGAGCTGGCATAGTTTGGGAGACGCAAGACAAGCGAGGCAAACGCAAAACCAGGTCCGACGAGACCTGGAATTTGACCTACGAAAAGAAATACCGCTCATCAAAAAGGCCACCTATCTCACAAAGACTATATTTCAAGATGGTCCGCACCGGAAAGCCCATATGGACGACCTGAAGCCGTACGTGAGGCGTTTCGGGAGATTGGACACTCCAAAGCTCATTGAGTGGAGACTAGGTAAGAGTGCCTGAGCCTGTCTCGAACAGGAACAACATCATTCACAAAGCGCAGTTTGCTAAATCGCTGTAATTCGCTGACCGGCCTACCATTGTCGGCTTTGCTCATAGCGTCTCTATATTAAACAACCATGATATCTAGGCCCAACCCAGCCTGTGCACCCCGATCCTTTCACCGTAGATTTGACAGCCCGCTACGAAATAAGATTCCACTCTAAAAACTTCTTCCACGAGCCGCCTGTCGACTTTAAACCATAAGAGATAGTTGTAGAGACAAATGGTCAGTGACGTCCAAAGACATGAGATGAGAACCCTAGATTTTCCCCATGATCTTCAATTGGAAGACACAAAAGGTTACTCCCACAGAAATGGGTGCAAGATAGTAATGGACATTGGCAAAGAACTTTTTCTTGGTCAGGTCGGTTGCTTTCATTTGAAAGACGTAGATATCGTCGTCTGGTTCGAAATCAGGGTCTTGGGGTTTATATTCGCTAGGTAGATCTTTCATCTTTCCTTTCCATTCAAGTTGTTCGAGACAGAGTTGATTTTCGTTGACTGAAGTCATTAGTAAAGGCGAAATGGAGACGCTTTTTTGAGCTTACCGAGGTATTCCCCATCCTTCTTGCTCAGGATGGTGCATTCAGATGCCATGGCGGGATGAGGGATAATTTTTCAAAGTAAAGTGAATGAAGAAAGTAACGGCCTCCTTTACCAGGCAAGATGTCCATTTTATAGAATAAGTTATAAAGTACCTGTCCAGGGATGTTGCCCAATCGAAGTCCCGAGTTGGGCTAACTGAGACTCCTGGAGCTTGGCAGTGTCGGAGGGCCGCAGTCTGTATGTTTCTCACTCGAATCTTCATGGGTGGTAGCCACAATGCAGCCTATCGCGACTTCCAAACACCATTCGCCTCAACGCCTGCGGGTGACAGGGTTTGGAATGGTGTGTCGCAGGTTTGCGGATGGACAGCGGCGTTGGCGCGTGTTGGGCCCCAAAAACCACTAGTGGCTTTTAGAAGAGGTTTCTGTGGCAATAGACTGGCGCGTGTAGCCAGGTACCTGCTGGCGGCTGTCAAGTACGTGACAGCCCAGCGACAGAGATGCGACATAAAGCAGTGCTCAGCCGTTTTTTCCGGATCACCGCACAATCTAAAGGCTGAAGTTGGCACCCCGTCGCTAGTGGACAAGCGGGAGATGGGCCCCTTGACGAGCGTCTGTGCACACCAATCCGTGTTCCGACCGAGTTTGTTTTCAACCCCCCAGGAGTCTCGAGTGCCAGCTACTTAGGAACCATAATACCCCACCGTACGTGTGATATAGTGACGATTGGGCAACGATCCCACAGGCTCAGAGCAGGGCTCTGCAGCAGAATCAAGGGTTTAGAGTGTATCGTTCCACGCAGTGGTGTGCTGATTCTTGGATTGTGACTGTGACAAGGTCATCGACTGACGACATCAGCCTCGCAGCAAAGAGACCCAAATTTTGGTGAGATCTCAGTTCTTTGTCAAAGTGCAAGGCTTAGGTGGGAAGTCGCATACCTATTCCGTGACAGGCCTGGACCCCTGTACTGCTGAAGTCAGAGAGTCGGTCAACTTTGAGGCCTGACAAAGGCCTGGCGGTCTATTGACCAGGAAAAACGTGAAGCACATGGCGAGATTTCAGGATCATCGCATGCCACACAAAATGAGGCTCTGCAAAGGAAACGTCAGTCTGAAGCCTTGCCCTAACTGCTAGCGTTAATATTTTGTATGGTATAGACGGTAGTATATACGAAAAGCAGATTCTGTTAGGTATGCTTATATATCGAAAAGAGTCTGAAGACATGACTTGAAACACGTGGAAGATACACGATGAGCCGCTTGGCAGTGTCGTGCTCTCATGCACGGCGTAATGAGGCCAAAAGGAAAAAGTACAAGTCTGACCGCAGAGCAGAGCCTCATCCCTCTTGATAGTCCTCCGTTTGTTGTTTTTTCATCGCTCCATGGATGGCTGGCTGAGGATCCCCTGCTGGAATTGACGTGTAACAATGCGGCCAATCGGCAGCTGGAACAGATAGGGCAGACAGCCTGACTCTGGCGTAGGTCGCTCGCAACGAGGCAGCAAGAAAAAGCTCTGGGTGAAGGACAGGGGCAGCAACATCGGCCGCATCTACAAAGGCCGACCTTGCAAAAAGTCCACACACACGAGACTTCTGTGTCCCAGGATCCTGCGGCCTCAACTTGGAAGCGCGTAACTGAGGCCAGAAGTGCAGGCTGGCCTTAGAGTCAGTGAGAACTATCAAGCTGTAGCTGCATTTGTGACCCAGCAAAGTTGTAGGCGTGTCGAGATGGATCATGATCTTCGAAGCTGTACAAACTCTTGAACGTGAATCTCTTGTACGCCTGTGTTATGTATGGCAAGTGGCCAAGTCACTGCTTTCAAGAACCCCCTGTCTAATGCTGACGAATAGGTACATGATCAACCAGCAAGAAGCTATTGGACTATGAAGCATCCTAGGTTTGCTCATGCTCAAATGGGGAAACAACGGAACGACAACAGGGCTCGAGGTATGCCACTCATGTCTTTTTTAGCCCAACTCCATCAATCCATTTACTCACAGTTCGTCTTGATTTCACTTTAAAAAATAAACAAGTGAAACATCAACGCTGTCTTGAATACTCGGTACAATTCATTTCGAATAGAATCGGCCGTGAGTTTCAATACCCTAGCGAACTTGCGGATTGATCCTCAGGTTCGTCTCGACTAAAGTCGGTCATAAGGCTGAGATTTGAGCGAGCCAGGATGTACACTCTAAATGGTGCCACCCATCAATTCGGTATAAAGTTTAGCTCGTTTGATGCACGGGTGTTTGGTGTGACTACCGTCTGTGCCGCTGGAGCCTTGCGTGCCTGAAGGATGAGACAGCGGCCCGCTTAACGGATGCGGTTACCGTGTAAGGCACCCCACAATGGGCTTTGTCTGGGCTTGATGAAGGACGAGCCGACGAGGGCAGGGAGGCCGTGCTTAGCGCGGTACACCGCTGGATATGGAGATGCGTATCTCTTTAGGGGTGATAACGCTTATGGGTCCACGCGAAGAGGTAAGTAAGCAAGGGCTCATAGCAAATCGCTTAGCTAAGATAAGCAAATATACTGGTTAGCTGTCACGTCACCGGGCCCCACAAGCGTTATCACCTCTAAGGAGATACCATGCTGCAATGTCGCCTCATTACCCTTGTACTTGAGTACATCCACAACCCCAAAATATTCAGCTTCTCGGCTACAAGAGCCGTATTGCTCCAGGACCCGCACTCCGTCTGTCCGGGCAATTGACCGTGATTGACAACGCCATTGACAGCTTTGACGCCGGGTGATATACAAAGTGATGTATCAGGCAAACCACGATACAAGGCCTTTCACAGGCGACCGAGGACGATCAAGCCCGCGACTTGCCATTGGTTTGACATGATGTTGGCAAATTGTGTTGGTTGTAAANTCACAGGCGACCGAGGACGATCAAGCCCGCGACTTGCCATTGGTTTGACATGATGTTGGCAAATTGTGTTGGTTGTAAACATTGGTATGAGGACCCAAATTCTGTCTAGATCTGTGCTCTGTGTCAGAGAGGGAGAAAAAACCCAAAAGCAAGACTTAGTGTAAAAAACCACGACCTCTTTCTGCGGATAGGAAGTCAATCAGCTTCAAGGCTTGAGATTGAACTGTTGCTGTATTCTATGGGTAGGTAGTAGCACGGCTACGGGCTGAGCACACCGCTACTTAGCAATGCCAACTGAAGCGAGCTTGGGCATGAATACGACAGATCAATATCATCAAGCGAAGCATGTGAAACGCAAAGAGAAGACATCAGCGTCCTGCGCACAGAAGCGTAACGAGAGGAGGTACCTTGAGGCGTCTGCAAAGTNCTTAGCAATGCCAACTGAAGCGAGCTTGGGCATGAATACGACAGATCAATATCATCAAGCGAAGCATGTGAAACGCAAAGAGAAGACATCAGCGTCCTGCGCACAGAAGCGTAACGAGAGGAGGTACCTTGAGGCGTCTGCAAAGTACCAAATCGCTTAGGTGGTGACTGGAATTTTGAATGAGCAAGGATTGTTCCGTTTCCCCGGAGTCCTCCACAATAGTTTGCGCCCCATTGATAGCATCCGGAACAGGATGCAAGCCCGCACAATTGGTGGCGCGAGACGCCCAATAATGAGGATCTACTTGAGCTAGACGAGGTCCGTGTTTGTTCTAAATCCTTGTTGTTGTATAATGCAACGGGCCGTAAAGACGGGGCTGGTAGCCTGTAAAATGGCTGTCAAGGCCTTTAAATTGACGACCNTGCACACCGCTGCTCGTAGCCCACCATTGATGTTGGCGGACTTTGGCTGTGGTTACCCGACAAGTCAGCGTCACAATTTGAAGTCCATAAACTTATGACGCGCAAAGAGAGGATGCCAAGTACACAACAGCGGTGCGGTATGAAACAGAGTTCAGCCGTCTTACTCGGGTCGCCGCACAATTTGAAGGCTGAAGTTAACGCCCGCCGTCAACGAGCGGAACGGCTCCTGGACTGCCGGAGTGCAGGGCCCTGGTGAAAGAAGCTAAACCGAATGGCCTGTTTGTTGAAGGCCGGGGATGGGCTATTGATTAGAGTCTGTACGCATTGGTCTAGGTGTAGGCTGGACCTCTTTTCAGCCTCCTGGGCGCTCTAGCAGGGACGATTCCGCGACCAAGAAGACCTAGCTGGCTCTTAAAAGAGCCACCTCACTTCCATGTAGAGATTTTTGTTTTCTCCGCTCTCGAGACAACGAGACTCAGTGGTCTTGTTTGCGAAATACGCCGTGGGCTGCTTGGTAGTGTCCTGCCCTTGTCCACGGCATCATAGCGACAACAAAAAGAAACAGTACAACCCTTCTCGATTTTGCTACTACGATCAATCACTTGACTTACGATCCTGGCAACGTTATGTATAAGGAGATTTCCTCATTAATTATGATGTCGCACACGTACATTGAATAAAATTAATCCTCATTATGCATGTGAACTGGGGAATATGTTTCATCTCCAACTGTTTGCGGCTCTACCAAATGAGGCTCTGTAAAGGTCCCATCATCACGCCGATGTGCTTTGGCGGCCGGCACTTCACCGCTCCGCTAATATGTGATCGAGGCCACCTTGCTAGAGCTGAGGTACAACAATGAAAACAAATGTCGGCTGCAATAAGGATCAAGAATGAAAGTCTTTTGAGGTCGAACGTGTTGATGCTGTCGTAGGTCACTTGTGATGAGGTGGGGGGCAAAGGCTCTGGGGTGGGAGAGAGGCGTAGTAAGATGGGTTGCATCTGAAGAGACCAGGCCTTCATCCAACTTAGCTCTTCGATGCACAAAAGCTCAGTGCGACTGGGGTCCGCCACGTCAAGTGTAATTTCTCCGACAGTAGCATCCGAGCACACCGGTATCTGACGATACAAACTTATATGGCCCTGATCTGTGTAACAGGTAGTCTGAAATGTCATTGTCACCACTTGAAATCTTGGAAACCTAAACAAGACAGCAGGGATGGGGCAGGGTTCATCCGTCTCACTGCCCAGT